>JAALXI010000222.1:0-85175 GCA_012977755.1 Fusarium nurragi | reverse complement strand
TGAGCCCTGGTTGGCTCTCTCAGGAAAGTTGTAAGCGCCCGGGAGCTTGAGCTAAAGCTTGGGAGCCATCAAAAACGGGGCCTCGGGAGGGCCCTTTCAGGGTTTGGGGGCCAAAGAATAACGGGAGGGTGGGGCTATCGGGGATCATGAGAGCTCTGCATCTCTCGTCATGGGTAGCAACTTAGCGACATAGCCTCGATGCAAGCGCCCGTCTCTGGAAGCCAAGGAATGCATGTGATCACTCAAAAGGGTTGCCTTTAGGTCAACCGCCTAATGAGACTTTCATATCAACACAGGCCCAGTTATGTTGCTGATAAGGGAGGATTATTAAAGAAATTTGACCCATGGCCGCGACTCCAGCAACAATCACCACAGACATGATATCTCCCCTCTTGTCACAAAAATGGAACATGCTAGACAATGGCCGTAGTAGCGATACATCTACATATACGGAGAAGCTACCTGCACATCTGAGAAACACTATAGAATTTCTCGTTTATATGGCTGTTGGATGGTACATCGTGCCATCTTCTTCAGCGAGGCAGGTACTGTAGATGGCCCTGGGTAACTCGAATATGGAATAGTGGGTCGTGTAGTTAGCCACTCAACGCGTCTGCATCTACCAAGACGCGCTTCTCCAACGTCACCACCTTGAAATCTAAGGGCTCTAAAATAAGGATATCGAGAGTGAGCATCCCATACTAACAAGATCATTCACAACATCAGCCAACATAGGCTTTCAACATGGCTCCCACTCCTAGCTCAACCCAAAAGAAGCAACAATCTCTTACCTCCTTCTTCACACCCAAGACAGTCAATGGCTTAGCGGCAGTCTTTGAAAAGCAGAGTCGAGCACAAGCAGCCAAACCACAATCGCCCAGCAAAGATGCCGAGTCGCCGTCGCGAAAACGAACACTGGAGGATACAGAAAAGGAGAACGAGGAGCCAGAAAAGAACCTGAAGAGAGCTCGAGCCAATGCCGCTGCCAAGGACCCAGAGACAAGCTCCTTTTTCTCCAAATCAAAACCTGGCGAGCAAGAAACCCTAGGGACACGTACAGAACGATTTCGATATGACGGTTCGAGCACGACGAGCATCCAGGGTGGTGACAAGAACGCAGGGTCAACCCAGAATGAGGATGAAGATGCAGAAGAGAGTCGGCAGCACCAAGAGTTGCACAAGAAATTTGTCAAGAAACTGGGTCATCCAGATGCACTGGCCTCACGTCGCAATCTTCGAGATGCCGCACCTGCAGGCGAAGATGAGGATGGTGATGCCGATGGCGACGAGGAGGAGGCTTCGGCGCCAGCAAAGACGAAGAAAAAGGGGGCCAAGACAGGCAAGCTCACGCCGATGGAGATGCAGTTCCTGGAGATCAAAAGAAAACACATGGACACTGTCCTTATTGTAGAGGTCGGCTACAAATTCCGGTTCTTTGGCGAAGATGCCCGCATTGCGGCCAAGGAATTGAGTATCGTCTGTATCCCAGGAAAGATGCGGTTCGATGAGCGTAAGTTTTCTTGCATGTAAAGCAGGCGGAACATGGCTCTAACTTCAACAGACCCTTCAGAAGCCCACATAGATCGCTTTGCCTCAGCGAGTATCCCGGTCCATCGCCTTCCTGTACACGCAAAGCGTCTGGTAGCCGCCGGGCACAAGGTCGGCGTCGTTCGCCAGATCGAGACTGCTGCGCTGAAGAAGGCTGGAGACAACCGCAATACACCATTCGTTCGCCAACTCACCAATCTTTACACCAAAGGTACATACATCGACGAGAACGGAGAACTTGACCAAAGCAGCGGCTCTGGCGCACCTTCGGGCGGTTACCTTTTGTGTATCACTGAGTCCAAGGCCAAAGGATGGGGTACCGATGAGAAAGTCGACGTTGGCATCATCGCTGTTCAACCGGCAACAGGAGACATTATCTATGACCATTTTGAGGATGGATTCATGCGGAGCGAGATCGAGACTCGGCTGTTGCACATATCCCCCTGTGAGTTTCTGATTGTGGGGGATCTGACCAAGGGCACCGACAAGCTAGTGCAGCATCTCTCGGGCAGCAGTACCAATGTTTTTGGCGACCGGAGTCGAGTCGAACGCGTTCCCAAAGGTAAGACCATGGCAGCTGAAGCTTACTCCCATGTCACACAATTCTACGCCGACAAAGTCAAGGACAATGCTCAAGACGAGACTGCCGCCGCACTTCTCGACAAGGTTTTAAAGCTTCCTGAGCCCGTCACCATCTGTCTCTCGGCCATGATCAATCATCTCCAAGAGTACGGCCTGGAACACATCTTCGACCTTACCAAGTACTTCCAAAGCTTCAGCACGCGGTCGCACATGCTCATCAATGGTACAACCCTCGAAAGTCTTGAAGTGTACCGCAACTCTACAGACCACTCCGAGAAGGGTAGTTTGTTCTGGGCACTCGACAAGACACTCACCCGTCCAGGCCATCGCTTGCTACGAAAATGGGTGGGACGCCCTTTGCTCGATCAGCAACTTCTCGAGGCCCGTCTCAATGCCGTTGGGGAGCTACTCGAGAAGCAATCAACATACCAGGTTTCCCAACTAGAGACACTCTTGGCGAACACCAAAACCGACCTTGAGCGTAGTCTTATTCGCATTTACTACGGTAAATGTACACGCCCCGAACTCCTCTCAGTCCTTCAAGCCCTCCAAAGAGTCGCAAGCTACTACTCGACCGTTAAAGGTCCCTCTGATGTCCCCTTCACTTCCCCTCTTCTCAGCGATACCATTTGTGCTCTTCCACAAATCCTCGTTACCGTCGTTTCCTATCTCGAGCGCATCAACCTCGTCGCTGCGCGTAAGGACGACAAGTATGGCTTCTTCCGTGACGAGTTCCAGACAGAGGATATGCAAGACCACCAACTCGGTATTGCTCACGTTGAGCACGAACTAGACAGCCATCGTGCTGTTGCTGCCGAGAAGATCAAGAAGAAAACTGTCGACTATGTCACTGTCGCTGGTATCGAATACCTCATCGAGGTGCCAAACACAGACATTAAACATGTCCCTGCTTCGTGGGCCAAGATCTCTGGAACAAAGAAGCTCTCACGTTTCCACACACCTGAAGTCCTCCGTTGCATCACCGAACGCGATCAACACCGCGAAGCCCTAGCCGCAGCTTGCGATAAAGCTTTCAAGGATCTCCTTGCCTCTATTGCCGCAGACTACCAGCCTCTCCGTGATGCAGTCTCCGCCCTCGCAACCCTTGACTGCATCCTCTCCCTCTCCAAAGTCGCCGCCCAACCAGGCTACTCCCGACCATCTTTCCTCCCCTCCTCTGCCGATCCAACCATCTCCATCACCAACGGCCGCCACGCCATTGCTGAGCATACTCTCGACGGCGGTTACATCCCATTTTCCACCACCCTCGCTCATCCTTCACCCCTTGCGCACCTTATCACTGGCCCCAACATGGGTGGCAAATCCTCTTTCGTCCGCGCCCTCGCTCTTATTGTGCTTCTTTCTCAAGTTGGCTCCTATGTACCAGCTGATTCTCTGTCTCTCACCCTATGCGATGCTATTCACACACGAACTGGTGCTCGCGATAATCTCTTCGCTGGCGAATCTACCTTTATGGTCGAGGTTTCTGAAACAGCTCGTATCTTGCGCTCTGCTGGTCCTCGAAGTCTCGTCATCCTCGACGAATTAGGCCGCGGTACCAGCACCCACGATGGCGCCGCCATCGCTCAAGCGGTCTTACAACATGTTGTCACAGAGACCCGCTGCCTGACACTCTTCATCACACACTATCAAAACCTGGCGCGGGTCGCTGAAGGTCTAGATGGTGTCAAGAACGTCCACATGAAGTTCAAGGCAGAGAAGGATGAGGATGGTGAGGAGAATGTCACTTTCTTGTACGAAGTTGGTGAAGGTGTCGCTCATCGCTCCTATGGCTTGAACGTCGCGAGACTCGCCCGTATTCCCAAGAAGGTTATCGAAGTTGCTTCTCTCAAGTCGAGTCAGATGGAGCAGGAAATGAAGATGCGACGCTTGAAAGGTGTCTGTCGTGCCTTGTCGGATGTAATGGATAGTGGGTCGGATCATCTTGACCAGCTTGTGTCAAGTATTGAGCAACTGTAATTAATTCACACCTGTACTGTATAATGGTCGAGGGACTCGATAGAAAATAAGGCCCAATGTTAAAACGAGTAACTTACCTTAGAATGCTTACTTAACATGTCTTTCCCGTCGCATCCCACGACCTCAATGCCAATGATATACCCATTTCCCTAGACGCCAAAAGTACCCATAGTTATTCTTTGCTCATAACACCGTTTAAATACCATCCTTAACTCCCAGATCTTTCATGCTTGTCATCTGAGCGTCGTTATACCTTGTCCCAAGTTAACGAAACTCCTAGCTGTTCTTCCACCCAGAGTCCCATTGTGCTAAAAGTTCAAAAGAAAGAATAGAACATCAAAGTCGTTAATCGTTTGATATAGTGGTCAAGACCCGTATGTAATATGTACGCCGTTTGGAAGTCCTATTGCTGGGTCAGTTGATTATTCCTTGGAACTGTAACGAAGGGATTTACATGCATAAAAACCTCGACAGCTACCATATACGCTGAGAAGGTAGGTAAGAGGTTTCGTTGTAGTGTTATGTATATCAGTCTCCTTATGAGCGTGTGGATGTGACAATCGCCAATGCGTGTGTCCACCAATTAGTCCCCTATAAGCCGCAATTTCCACACTCAGTGCAGATTAGTAAGAGTAAGTCTAAGGATCGGTCGTATTTAATTCTTTTCGTGTCCATTCTTCTGCCAGATCTGTGAGTCGTCCACTGGTAGTCCGTGAGGAAAGTCTAAGTCGTTGTTGGTGGCGTGCAGACTCCAAGATCCGTCAATGCCCAACTCGTGTTCTTCGCAGAGGCCATTGTTCTCACTTCCCTCGCATATATGTGTTTGCGGTTCCGCATCTCGGTTATCATGCGAGGAATCTTGCTGTCGGTTGACCGGTGAGAATGACAACGGTGAGAATGACAACGGTGAGAATGACAACGGTGAGAATGACAACGGTGAGAATGCTATGTTGGGCGTCCCTTGGTCGTACGGATTCAGGAACGACCGATCTTGCGAGAATAGAGGATTAGCTCCAGGTATCCCAATGAAGGGACTGTTGCTTATTCCCTGTGTTGAACCTCCAGTGATTGATCCTGGGTACTCCTCCTGTTTCAACTGAAATCCATAGTCTGCTGCCAAGCGAAACTGGTCTGGACCCATCCCTCGAAATTGGTTATAATTTTCGGGAGCGAATGGGAGTCTTGACGAAGCATTGTAGATCGTGGCGTCTTTCATTGCATACGAAGCTTCAACCTGACTGAATGAGCCTAACCATGTGTAAGTACAATTTCACAATGCTGGCATCGTTCCCACTAGCCGCAGGTTTATTTGTTTCTCAACCGTACCTGGTGGGAATGACTCTGGTCGAAGTGAGCTGGGTCCTTCCCTTGCAGAGAGTTGTCGAGGTGCCAGATCTCTCGATTGTGGCGTAGGAGAAACGAGGTTCGAATGAAGGAAGTCCATGTTCCGTGCCCCATATCTGTTGCGAAGGTCGAATCTAGCTCAATGTTAATACTGCGATTGTGTAAGTAGCATTCCATCTTACCTGCGATCACTACGGGTGGGAGGAAGCGGAGGTTCGCTAATAGAAGCTGGCATTCACTGTCAGTAAGAATCGACATCCATATGCCCAATACTCACCTGGCCTGTTGATACCATCGCGAAAGATATCTTGTCCAAATTTTTGTTGGCTTGGCGAAGGGCACATTTCAGGTTCTTCCTGTTGATTCTGTTCTTTTTTGGTGCCAATCCTCTTTCCTGTGCTGAGCTTCGTGCCACGAGTAGTAGCTCGCCGCTTAGGAATGTTTCCAGAGACTTCTGCAAGAGGAGTGGGCTTCTTGCGCCTTGCTTTCGGGGCCTTTCGTGGTGGTGTCTGGTAGAGTTAGCATGTAACAGATCCAGGCTTAGCTGTACACACCAATTCTTCCTGGCCAGGAGCAGGAGATGAGGTATCATCATAAACGTCCTTCGTCCTCTCAATCTCTAATTCAGATGTCATGATGACCTGGGTAGGTTCAATACGCTCAGATGCCCTCTTCATACTATCGATCACGGACTTGGGCTTCTTCTGGTTTCGGGTTCGCCTCATCTCATCATCGGCAAGATCCATTTTCCCCATTCCTGGCCAGACTTGACCCTTCAAAGCCAATGAGTCGGTGCTCAGAATAAACTCGTCTTGCATTTCGTTATCTTGTTCAGCGCCGAAAAATCCCGGGAAGAGTGGAAAACCGTCCATGAGTTCGTCTCTTTCGAGCTTGATGACAGAGCTTATCAATGTCTCTTCTTTGACCTTCCGTTTGTTCTGCTATTGAATGTCAGAAATATAATCAGGGGCTTTGAGGGAGTACAACCCTTGCTGGAGGTACAGATTGATTGATCCGGTTGCGTCTACCACGAGCTTCCTCTTTCAACTGCTTCGCTCTCATCCGCTCAACTAGCAGTGCCTCGATGCCGTTCTGGGAGTACTACTCCTCGTAGCGTTGAAGCTTTACCGCAGCACCAATGTCTTGGTGAGACTTGAGCTTCGTTTGGGTTTCATGATGAAGGTGACCTTTCGAGGCAATATGCGTGAGAAGATGGGATACGTCCGAGAAACGAGGGCCTTCCGGGCAGACGGTACAAAAGAGTGGAATTTGTCGATTGCCGGTGCTGACCGTACTGTCACCTGTTGTTATCGGACTAGCCATAGCCTATATCAAAGATTCAGTGGTCAGTAATCTTGGCCAGTAACGACTGAAGGTGCGGTTTCGAATGGTAATGTACAAGTAAAGGAAGTGTCAATGGCACACGTAGCTTCGTAGGACGCCCCTCTCTTCTTTCAAAGAACGAATAGGAAAGGGTTGCTAGCCAAACAAAATTGAAGGTAATAGTAAAGGGCATAGGTCGGGTCCGAGATGGATGCAGAAGGGTGTATTGAAAAGAGCAGGTCGTGTGCATGTCAAGATGCGATTTGAGATGAAGGGGAGAGGACAAACGCCAAGGCAGCTCTCCAGGCAGTGGTCACTTACAAAAGTCGGTTTGATTGGCTTCTTCCCTCGAGGCATGATTGC
The DNA here is from genome assembly GCA_012977755.1 of Fusarium nurragi. Taxonomy (NCBI): domain Eukaryota; kingdom Fungi; phylum Ascomycota; class Sordariomycetes; order Hypocreales; family Nectriaceae; genus Fusarium; species Fusarium nurragi. The sequence continues at coordinate 78,035 of JAALXI010000222.1, read as the reverse complement.
GTTCCTTGGCAATAGCAGGCTGAATTCTTGTATCTGTTTTTTTTTACGATGCAGGTCCGACTCCTGATGATTCTGGTGATGAACAGAAGACTGGAAGAAAGATGGAAGAAGAGAGCTCGATTCAATCTCCTAACGAAGATAAGGCTGTATGTGACAGACTGTATCACGAGGAAGTGGCGATGGCAGCTAAGCCTTGTGTTCATTCCTTTCTAGTTCGGAACTATCGTCTTTTTTCGATTCCAGATCCACCTGCCCTGTCTGTCTCGAACGTCATTCCTGGGAGTTAATTGTTTTCAAGGCGTATCAGGTACCTAGCATCTGACTTTGTTGGTTGGCAAAGCACAGGCATGGAAAGGACGATAAGATCTCCTATGGGTCCGGCGGTTTGATACTATGGCTATTCAAACGGAAATCACGACCAGGTGTGGTCTCCTTGATGCTTATGGGTAGCTTCCACTGCAGTTTCAAGCTTGGACTTTTGACCGAAGCTTTTTCGTCAAAACGGCCGTGTTTATGTGGGTGGTGTCTGAGAGTGAAGCTCGTCTCGACAGGCGACGACAAAAGCGATTTCAGAACCAATATCCACACTATAGCGGAATACGATTAGTTTGATATTTTTATGCTCCATGACTCAATACCCTCCGGTTGTGTTCAGATGGCGTAGATTAGGCGTGACCCTGTAAGGCTGGTCTTGAATTACATAGCTGGAAAAGCATGAACGTTTTTAACTCACCAGTTCCAGTTGAGAATCGTCCTCTCGACAGCAAGAGCTCCCGAAACAAAGCTGCGAGGGCGGCCTCCCCAGCAAATCTACAAGAGATGCTAGTATGGCGGTCAACAGAATCCAGTGTCAAGCACAGGATCTTTAGGCGAACTCCAAAAGCGTGCTCACATATGGAGCAAATGCTTGGAGTGTGAGACGAGATGATTTCGTTGAAGAGTATGATGTCCTGAGAGGAGGGGCACCTCAGATGAAGACTGGAAGTCTGGGGAAGAATGATGGGGAAAGAGGGGTGTCGTCCAGAACTGTCGTCCAGGAGGAAAGAGCCCGTCCGATCAGGCAGACGCCCCAATAGCCCTATGAGCCTCAGGACAACATGCTCAGGCATGGATGCATCCAGCAGTGCAGAACAGCCTCCAGCGTGGAGATTTACGAGTGAGGAAATGAATACGTGCAAGAAATAGGGGCACGTTGCTCGTGTGCCTATATAGTTATCCAGGCGTCGTGCCCTCTAAAGAAAGGAGAATGCAAGAATTCAATATTATCGTACCTAGTTTTATGAAGAGTTAGATCCTAAAAAGAGATGCTTTAAAACATCGAACGATATGTCGATCATCTTACAACTAGTTTAGATGGTGTCATAGGGAATGCTAAGCTTCATGCTGGACCTAGGGTTCTCGTAAGTGCTGAAATATATGTTTATTAAGGCTGCTGCCAGTTGCCCGCAGCGCAACCTCCAAGCAAGGCAATTGCTGCGAGAACTTCAATGGCACCGTGTGTATTTAGGCATGAAGTGACTAGGCGTCAGTAGGTGACTGGCTTTAGACATGCGTGATATGTGTAGGAGAACGAGTTTTTTTGGCGGCATACGGGAGAAGGACGATGGTGCACTAGGTAAGCAATAGGTCTTGTGATCAATAGATATTTTATTGATAATAGACACTGTAGCGTGTCGGTAATAAGACATTATCGATGTGATATGGTCAAGATGATGTGGACAAGACTAAGCAGTCCATCCGACTCCTATCATATGGGCACAGGTATTGAGAAGTACCGTGTCTATCTTACTAAGGTATGAATGTCTGAAGGATTTTACGGGACGAACACCATGGGGTAACAAGCGATGTCCCTGAAAAACCAACAAATTTCTCTTCCCTCAGCCATATACACATGCTATCACTGAGCAATGTCGTAAGCATGTGCTAGGAATGGCCAGAGGGTGGTGTCTAGCACCATGGTGTTGTTAGGGTAAAGAAGGGCATGCATATGAAGACATCATCGTCATCAGCCAAGAAGCCTCTTCGTTATCGTCGTGGGCATGCAATAGACTGGATCGACAGCCTCAAGATCCGGATAACCCAAAAGACTCAGACCGCACAGGCCGAACTGGGTGTGCCAAACATCAACCATGTTACCAGGTCGATCAGAGATGCCACCCATCTCAGTATCTTGACATTTCAGAATGAAGGTGATCAATGCATCGCGGTCGATCCAGTGAGTGCGTTCAATGATCGCGAGGCTGCTCAAGACCCACCAACTGTAGCAAACGTCTTCGTCCTTTTCAGGACGGCCATTCAGACCACCGCAAGGGACTTGCCTCTCGCTCAGCCATCGACCAAGTTTTTCTTTATCGACGAGATCAAGGCGGCCAGCGATCGCTAGCGCGGCAACACAGGTAAAGATCTGACCCGAATGCGACTCCGCACCGGGACCGGTCCCATAGCCACCGTCAAAGTTGGCGCAAGCGAGGATGTGGGCGACAGCTTTATCGACATCCACTAGAGGCATGAGGCCGAGAAGTGATAGAGCATTAAAAGCGCCGTACAAGAAGCGAGTGTCCTCCTCGCCCCATTCATCTCCAGCAAAGGTACCAGTCTCTCGGTTCTGTAGGCCTGCGATGACTGTGCATGGTCAGTGGGTGCATTGGAAGCACTGCGGGCCTTGCAAAATACCTACACTTGCCAACTTGGTCCTTGCCATTGCCCTTGCCTTTCGCTTCAAGCTGGTCGAAAGCATCCGTCATGGCGAGAATCTGCACAGCACTTACTGTGGAGAGCATATGGGCATCGTGACCGGGCGCTGCACCAAATCCGCCATTTTCATGCTGGCAAGAGAGAATGAAATCGATGACATCCTGTCTTGGGAGGGCATCTGGTCGATCAAGCAGGTAGAGGGCATTTAAACCCCAGTACAGACCGTTGAGTCGCAAGTGCTCGGTAAGCCAGTAGTCTAGCTCATCTTTCCTTGTGTCCAGGCTCTGGACGTATTTTACGTGAGCGTCGACGGCGAGCTTCGGACCTTCTTGGCCTGTTGCTTGAGCCATGTTGATGGATAGATGAAGTGAGTTTGATGAGAGAGTTGGGGTTGACAGAGGAATTTTCGACATGCGGGTCGTTACGTAAGCGTTGCCGGGTCAGACTAACTGTGATTGCAGCCTACCCTCGACCACGACAGGTAATCTGAGATATCGAGATCTGATGCTGGTATCGCGACATATGGTCCTTCAAGCCATACCAAATTTCGATAGATTATTGAATTAGGTCGCAGAGGTCCTGTGTGTACACGAGGAGGGCATAGCGAGGCACTAAGTGATTTGAATCTTGCTGTAGATGACTGCAAAAATTGCGAGACCTATTGGATTCAACTCAGACCCAACGAAGGCTACTGCAGTAGCGAGGTGTAAAACATGCGGTAAAATCAATTCCCTTCGCCAGTTCCTAATATGAAGAATAAATACTGTAAACTCTCGTTTGAGTGTTTGTCTGATAACCAGTTCCAAGGCTCAAGTATAGAGGACTCCACCTCAACTCAAACACTACACACCCAGTCTTCAACAATTCGTCACTAGTCGAAGAGAGAATCAACAAACCCCGACGGACAAAGATGCACAAAGAGTCTTTCACCACCAACGATGGCTGTAAGATCGCCTTCCAGTCCTCTATGCCATTGAGTGCTATTGCGGGGACTGCACCAAAGAAATGTGTAATGCTCATGCATGGCTTCAGCGGCTCTAGCGATTACTTCCTCCGCAACTTTGGACCCCTCAGTGAACATCTCTGGGTTGTCGCGCCGGATATGCGCGGTCATGGAGACTCTGATCGAACACGTGGTGGTTATCATGTTGCTCGCCTAGCGGCCGACCTCGCTGGTCTTGTTACTCATCTTCGCGCGAGGGCACCTGAGGTTAGCATCGTGCCTGTCGGATGTTCCATTGGCGCTGCGGTTCTTTGGACATACGTCGAACTGTTTGAAAACGACTTTGCCGGGTTTGTCTTTGTTGATCAGGCGCCCCTGCAGGATCGGTCGACGTTTGATGGATGGGATGAATCCAAGGCGCACACTGGGTGCTACGATGAGAAGACGTTGCTTGCGGCGCAACATAGTTGGATTCATGACTCAAAGGCAGCACACTTAGACCTGGCGATAGGATGTCTAGGCTACCGACATGCCCCCAAGAAGGAGGATGGGGTCTCAGCAGAGGAACAGGCGAAGGACGAAGTTTTCTTCACAGAGATCAGTGGTCGCTGTGACGAAGGTTGGCTGGCGAGGCTGCTGGCAGATCATACTCGCTACGATCACCGAGAAGCTATTGAAACAATCACGGTTCCCACGCTGGTTATGGCTGGTCGACGATCAAGCTGTTTCCCACTCCAGGGAATGCTCGAGACCGTGAAACGTGTCGAGAAGTGGAGGCCAGGTCTGGCGAGATCATCAGTGTTCGAGTCTGGACATTGGTTGTTTTACGAAGAGCCTGAGAAGTTCAACAAGGAGATTGTCGACTTTGTCAATTCATGTTAGTGGCATACGAGACAAAAGCTGGCTCTCAAGTGGCAGGGAAATCCTTGTATGGGAACGAATAAGATAACCACATGTCGACTTGGGCATACCAGCAACGCTGCGCAATACAATGAAAGTGATCGAGCATATAAGCGAGCATGAACAATATATTTGGGAAGAACAAGTGTTTGGCATTATTACATGAAGCGGCACATCATAAGCGATGTACCCAGAGGCTTCTAATTTTTAACCCTCCATTGCAAGAAATAGAGGATACGAAACCATTCCTAGTCTAGGAGGTTTGCGACCGAGTCTTGATATATCCCGGCGCCCATACACGATCAATACTCCGAATCATCATCCTCTTCGTGAATTGTCTGCGAAAGTAAACCACCAGCTGGTCGACGTCTTTGGCTGGATGAGTCGAGCCATTGCCAGTCAAGTTCGGTACCTGATGACTGTGAATCTCGGCGACTGCTGGTTTCAAGGAGGTTTTCAGAAGCTGATCTTCTGAAGTCGAGGTCGTCATTCTGCATTCCAAGGTAGGATGTAATCAGAGTCGAGAAGATGGCCAGAGTAATGCCAGCTAAGATGCCAACACCAGCAGCAGCGCCAAACTAGAATAATGTTAAAGAAGAAACTTATATAAATATTGGCCTTACAAAGGTGTATAATGGCTGTAATAGTTAGCTCAGTTATGCTATCTCAAATTTGGGTGGGCAACATACCTCTAGACTAGCAAAAAACGCCCATACAGAATGCACACCAGCAACTGCGTACGAGAAGAGGTATATAGCTGGCGCAAACACAGTAAGAAGAACATTTGCGATAAATGATAGCGGTAAGAGAATGAGACGAAAGGGAAACCCGATAAGGGTAAAGAGTCGTGAGAATAGACCGGACCAATTGAATGAGAAGAACCAGCTGAAGACGGCGACGATGATGTTGAAAGCGAGAATAAAGGGAGAGATTGTCGGTGAGGATTGCTCGGAGGATGTTGCTGCCACGATGGTGGACGTTGGGATTGATGGTTCGGACATTCTTCTTGGCGATAGAAGAGGTTGTGATGTTGTTGATATTGGATTGGGTTGAGTGAAGTTGTCTAGGAGCCTGAAGGGAGGATTACATCACTAGGGAGGCAGGTTAGAGATGCAAGGTGATCAGCTCAGCAAAGACGAGAGCTGAATGGCTACTGCTCTAGGCTTGGAATTATTGAGGTTTTGATATATTGATTTATAATACCAGATGGTGTATAGGTAATGGTAGAGGTACACAGCTAAGAGCTCTCTTTGAGCTCACGAGGTGTCCACGCATTGAGATTGGGTGGCTGGAGCTCCCAGTGGGCCTCATAGCTTGCTGTTCTATCTACTGCAAGGTAGTATTGGATGTTAGTGTGGACTGCTGAGTGACCCTGAAGCAGGACCATACAGGGGGAGGATAGCAAGTACCGAAAGACTGTCACTTATCAGATTCCCCGCCACGACTCAACATCCCATCCGTTCTCTTCCCTTCATCCATAGCATCAATCTCTCCATCTCCACCCCCACGACCAACGACGAACAAACAAAACCAAACGACAAAAGGCTAAAAACGCCTGAGAATAATAAACGAAATAACGACGATATATTGGTACGCCATAGCGTCGCCTGATAAATAACACATCGCGATATTCCAATCTTGGACACCAAAACCCAGTCCACTTCTCGCACCTGAATCATCATCACGCTACACAAAGACCCCGTCTCGTCCCCCGGATTTCACGCCAACCCTGCCGTGTCAGGCCGTTTCTCGTTCGTCCGCCTCTTCTGACTACGGCGTCCCGATTGGCGCTCAGAGCGCATGTGAAAGACCCTCTACAATCTCAATTTATAGAGAAGCTCTGCGTCATTGATCTTGACATGCCTGTGTCATTATTCCGATAAGATACCGACAATCCGACGTTCTTCCCAACGCCATCACTCGCACTTCCCAATACAGCGATCGCCCACTCAAGAGTCAAAGCATATCCCCTCGAGGGAACGGGAGGTAGTAAATATGGGTAACAACACGTCTTCGTCCTCCAAACCGGCCACGCCGACGACTTCGGCTCCTGGATCGACTCATGGTCACCACCATGGCCATGAATCTCCCCGCCACCATATCAGAAAAGATGCTCGCAATATCATCACCGGACACACGCATCGTTCTGCCGCGCCGCCTGAGCCTTCCATGGCGCAAGCTCAAGGCTCGACTGTTATCAACCGACCCAAGAGCTTGCCTCCTACCGCTGTCTCGTCCCTGAGCGGATCTCCACATAGCAACTTCGCTGCTGTTCATAAGACTGCTTCGTCTTCGGATGCAAAGGCCATCGCCGAGAGTAAAGCGGCGGCTGTTCCGGAGTCAAAGTCTGCTAAGAGCAAACCCGCCGAATCTAACCCTCACGTGCGCGATGAACCTACCAAGCCTGTCGATGTCCCTATGGAATCATCATCTCTTCGATCGCATCAATCCGCTCACGTCAATGACCCGGTCCTCATTCCCAACAGCAGTATCACAGATATGTATCTGACTCGTCCTCCGCGCCTACCCCTCCCCATCGATGAGGAGGTTCACACTCCGGGATCTCCCATTACTGCACCCGAGACAGATCATCAGGGGTTTGATATCGAGCCGATTGACGGCTTGGATGGCATCACCCGCAAGAGCTCTGCCCTTAGCGCTACGACTTTGGATGAGGAGGATGGTGAAGAGCTGCGGGTTGACAAGACGAGACCCGTTGTTCAGACCAAGCTTGAGTGGTTGAGCGGAGGTGACAGGGTTTATGTGACAGGTACCATCTTTCAATGGAACCGCAAGCAACGATTGCATCCTATGTAAGTCTCATGACGCTATTTGTTTATCTTTGTGTTTGAGACATAAGGCGATGACTGCGTCGTCTGTGTTCCGTGGCTGCTTGACGGTCTCAGATGACTGTTGCACACGATTGGTTCAACGCACGACAAGAAGTATTCAGAGGTGAATGCTGACACATCATATAGTGAGGGCCGTCCTGGCTGCTTCTCGACGACAGTCTATGTCCTGCCAGGCACACACCATGTCCGTTTCCTAGTGGACGGTATCATGCAGACGTCTTCTCATCTGCCTACTACCGTCGACTTTGGCAACAACCTTGTCAACTACATCGAAGTCAGCCCTGATGAAGCCCATAAGAAGCAGGCCCCTGCACCTCCTGCCGCTCCTCATGCTGAAGTCCAAGTCGCAGCCGCTGCTCAGGCGTCCTCACAGACCCAGGATGACACCCTCCAAGCCTTGAAACTGCCTGCTCAGCCAAGGGTCAAGCTCCTACCCCCTCCAGAAGCGTACCGGAGCCAGATTCCACAGTATCTTGTCGATTTTGATCAAGCTGAGGATTCTCAAGCGTATCAATACGCTGTCAATGCCATTGAAAAGCTACCAAACCCCCCTACGCTGCCAGGTTTCTTGAGCAAGCCCATACTAAATGCAGCGACCCTCATGAAGGACGATAACAGTGTGCTCAACATGCCTAACCACACGATTCTAAATCATCTTGCCACAAGCAGTATCAAGAATAACATTCTTGCTGTTTCAGCTACAACTCGGTACCGAAATAAGGTTCGTGAGCCAAGACTGGCGTTTAAAAGAATGACGCTTACTTGATACAGTATGTGACAACAATCGTCTACAAGCCAACATCTTCAGACGAAGGTTAATATAGGATGAATGAAAAATATGACGAACATTTTACGAAACGGAAACTCTTGTGCCTTGAGCCGCTGCATTCGAAGCTGTTGGTTCAGGCTACGACGTGATGTTGGAGCGCTTACCATGTATTAAAAGTCTATGAGGGAACGAAAGTCAAGTGAGGATGGGCTCATTGTTGTTGCTTACAGATGGAGTAGGAGATGAGAGATGACTAGTGAAATGGCAACGGCTATTTGAGCAGAGGATGGCAAGGCATGTCAAGATTTTGACACCGCCATAAAGGAGATACGAGATAATCCATGGCTCAACTCCAGTAAATACAAAAAATACATATCGTCATGGCTTTTTTTTATTCTTCATTTATCTATCTGGATAGTCTCAATCTCGCCATTTGATAAAGACTTCATCAGTTCTAAACCGCTGTGTACACGTACTCTCCTCCAAAGACGTCCTGAACCCCGTCTCATACGCCAACAGTCCAGCATGCGCAATCATGATTCCATTATCAATGCAGAACCTCTCGTCGGTCGCATAAACAGATCCTCCTCGCTCGCGCGCCATGTGTCCCATCATTTCCTGCAACCTCTCATTGCATCCAACACCTCCCACAATGAGAACCTGCGATGAGCCCACGTGCGCCATGGCTCGCTCGGTGATCTCGACTAACATGGCGAATACTGTCTCTTGTAGAGAGAAGCATAGATCTTCGGGTGTGAAGTCTGCGCCGGCTTTCATTTGTGCGGCAAGAGCGTCGGCGGAGGCTAGAATGCCGGAGAATGAACAGTCCATACCCTTGACGGCGTACGGAATGTCAAGTAGTTTGCCTCCCTTCTTGGCGAGTTGTTCGATGTTGTAGCCTGGTGCAGGATCGTTGCTGATCTCGAGCGTGCGGGCAAAGCGATCGAGGCAGTTTCCGACAGCTATGTCAAGCGTCTCGCCAAATATCCTGTATCGCTGCTCGGCATATGCAATGACCTGTGAGTTACCACCCGAAACATATAGCACAACCGGGTTTTCTGCGCCAGTGATATATCTCCCCATTTCAATATGTCCCACGCAGTGATTCACGCCCACCAGCGGTCTGTCCCAGAGCAAACTCAACGCCCTGGCCGCAACAGCGACAGAATTCAACGGGGCGCCCATTCCCGGCCCCTTTGTGTAGCAGATACAGTCGACATCAGCGGGTGTGATGCGCGCCTCGGCGAGTGCTTCACGGGCGAGACGGACGAAGTGGGCGCGGTGATGGGCGGCTGTGTCCTTGGGGAGAAAGCCGGTGCCGGGAGGTGAGACGAAGGTGTCGCGGAGGTTAGAGAGGATCTTTGTCTCGGTGGGGGTATGAAGGATGACGCCGATGCCGAGCTTGTTAGCTGAGCCCTCGCAGCCGAGGGCGATGTAGGAGGATCTGTCTCTGAAAGCCATTACGGGACGTTGAGGTTGAAGATGGGAGGATGAAAGGTGGGGGTATAAAGTGGTGATGGTGTTGATATCTGATATTAGTAACGTCTAGGTCATTCGCATGTCAAATGTACACCGTAAATCATAAGGGGGAAAAAAAAGACAAGAAAATGAACAAATTTAATAAGGAATATATTTCAAACCGCATTAGCTTAAGATTATCCTACTTCGGTTGGTGATGTTACGAAGACGATAAGAAGTTTAATCGATAGAGGGGCAGATGTCTCTTCTCTGTCCATCTTCTTACCAGGGCTCGCTTAGTACCCGCCTGTCTCCCACATCCCACAGTGCCCACTGCCCAGTACCGCAGGCGTCATCACCAGCCACACTTCACTGTATACGTTGAGGCGGTTCCGAGTTAATAATTTTCAGGGTCCAGCTACAGTGATTATGGTCATGATATGGCACCAAAACAGCTGTTGAAACAAACAACACAGTACTCAGATGATATGTCGTTACACTTGGAGCTGGGACCAGTAATACCATGCTTTTACTATATGCATTACTGTCATTTATAAGCTATATGGAAGTTTTCCGTCTTTTTTTAAAAAAAAAATTAGCGGACAGCTTGACACAAGCCACACCGAAGCTTCTGCTGTGGCTGCTAAGTGTAAATCCACCACGTCCCGTTCGCCGGCCACTTTTCCTTCACCCGCAGCACGCCCTCCACTCCAAAGCCTCCTCCATCACTCGCATTTTGCCCTCGATATCTTTTTTCACCTATTCCATGATGATAGAATCGCATCCTAGATAACACACGCTTCGGCTATAGTCATGCTGACAGGTATGGTGCTCTCTGTCATCTTTCTTTCTTTCTTGCTTACACTCTAAAGAGGCCCCTGCTAACATGACATATCAGTCAGTCCCCTCCAAGCTTGGTCACCTTCTACAACCTCGCACCTTGATTCTGCAGCACCTCCTCTGCTACAATCCGGATACTACGATCGAATACTCCGTTTCTTCTGTTTGGCTTGCTATCGGCACTTACATATTGTCGAGAATTCCCCTTTGCTGTTGTCGGCACATCAGATTCCGATGCTAGAGAGCTTCCACTCAGCCTCCAACATGACATACGCATGATCAACTCACGAGACCACTGCGAGCTCTTCGGGCAGAACCACAACCATACACTTCACGGCAGTTGGAGATGAGGAATATCCTGTTTCGATCTTAACTTGACCGTTCTTCTTTTTTCAATTTTCTCGACCTGGGCCACTTAATGTGATGGGCTCTCCCACGTCCAAGCCCAAATACCGACCACCCGCTCCGAAACTCCTTGCAATGCCCTGGTCAACGACTAAATAATACATACATACGACGCCTTCTTTTGACCGTCGGACCATCATCAACTCTGCCCAACGGTCCGAACGGTCCAACGTCTCTGTTCTTTCAATAATGGGTATAAAACAAACATCCGCCATATCCATACAACCCTTTGCCCACGGTGTGCCTACGATACTGCTTGAGCTGCTTGAGCCTGGGAATTTGCTACCGCTTGCGCTTTAGCCTGGGCTTGTGCTGCTAGATGCGCTTGCGCCGCTGCTTGAGCATGTGCCTGGGCATGGGCATGGGCCGCCGCTACTGCCGGTGATGGCAGTACTCTGTTCCCTGCCTGTGCTTGTGCTGCTGCCACAGTTTCTGGCGGCACTGCTGGGCGACCTCTGAACATGTATGGATTCAGTGGAATTGTCGCCCGGAACTTGAGTGCTCGAGTATCGAATGGGTCCACCTCATACACTGGTGGTTCATCTTCAGAATCCGAGTCGTACTTCCACCGATCCGACTTGTTCTCACCGAGTTCCCTCGGTGGCGTCACCATACCCCTTCGATCAATCCACAACCGGTTCAATCGGCCTATGCGCCGGCGGAAGGATGGTTGACTGCCCTTGGACGGTTCGCTGGATCCAGCAGTGAAGTGTGAGACCGGTGGCTCACGTTTGTCCACTTGCATAGCATTAGGTGAGTGTGCATCCACTTCCATTTCTGACGATGTGGACGCCGGAGGCGTCATCAGGTACTGCGTCTTGGCCTGTCGGAACTTGAGCTCTGTGCCTTGTTCCTTGACTGGCGAGAGTGGCTCTCGAGTGAGGTCAATGTGGTTCTGGTTCCACTTTCTGTGGTTCTGAACCTTCATTTCTATATCAAGTCGAAGTTCGTTTTCCTTCTCCACCAGCTTGTCTGACAACAAGACAAGATCCGCATCCAGCGTTCTACCATCAGACCGCACAGGTTGCCGCAGATGGGCACCTGTCGGCTGTCGCACAATTGGGGGCTCTGCAAGCTTGCGTTTCTGTGGCTAAGATGCGAGTTAGCATTACGGACTACCGAATGATCTTGCCTGTGACCAGCATTGATATGACATACCTTTTGGTTGACGAGATCTTCGTCCTCGCCTTTGATCCCCAGTCGAAGCTTGACGTTTTTGAGTCTTGCCCTTTCCTCAAACACAGCGCGGTCCATCGTCATGAGCTCCCGCTTTACCATTTCACGTTCATACGCCACAAGAACCAACTGCCGACCATCCTCAAGTTCGCGTCGCAATTTCTTGAGCGTTTCTGCAATCTTGTTGTCACGAGCTCTAGTCTTTCGAGTCTGGCGTGCCTCGCGTCGTCTAAAGCAGACAAAGGGATCTGTGTCATCAGTCTCTTGATGAGTCTCGAATTTGAGACTAGGATGCAATGGCTTGTTGCCAGATTCTTGACGTCTTGACTTCCAGTACTCATACACGGGCTTAGCATGTTGAAGAATAACCGGTGAACCAAGATGGTTAAGAGCAGGCACCATCATGTCATAGGCGGCAACAGTATTGTCGACTGCTGCAAATGGAGTCTGCTCTGCTGCGGTGTCCTCAAACACCTCCATGATGCGTTCAAAGTCATCTTCAGAGAGTGCGCCGGCGGCAGGTGGTTTACTATTGTACTGCTTGAGGAACTCATCATCCTCAGTGGTCATGTCATAGAGGCATGAGATGCACTCCTCGACTGTTTGTGAGAAGCGGATGTAAGTGGAGGGTTTGTGGAAAGGAACAGGATAGAGCTCATCGTAGTTGATGTCGCTCTCCTGGGGAGGCGGAACAGGAATTTCTTGGTCATTGCTGGTTCCTGCCTCCTTGAGGATAGTCTGAAGATGGTATTCCTATTGACAATTGTAAGTACAAGGCCTGGAATGGGCATGGTTGTTTTTATTGTTGGATGAGTGAACCACCCAATCAGACCAAGCCCGAAAGGGAAAGCCAAGCAAGCCATATCACGTGAACAAACACGTGATATCATAACATGTGGCAGAGTGGACAAAAGACTCACGTTTTCCTCGGCCTGTTCGACACCGGTCGCGATTTGATTATCGGTTGTAAGGGCTTCGTACTCGTTGGGATCGATCTGGTCCTCGCGAAGGACTGGAAGCGTCGTCTTGACGTTCAACTTCTTGACGCGAACTTTGCGTGATGACATGTTGGCAGGGGGGTAAAGGGAGGTCGGAAGAGAGGCGGTCAGGCGGCGGAAAAACCGCGAAAAAAAGCGATCAAGTCATAAAACAGGGTCTTTGGAGTCAAAATTGGTCCAAAACTCGATGCAAAGGGTGCTGTTGTAGCCTGTTTTCGATGGTAGCGTAGTCGGGCTCGATGGGGTGACGTTGGGGATTTGTTTTGGCGCGCAAAGATTTTTCACTGCATGGAGTTTTTGGCAAGGGAAAATGGCCTTTGGCTGCAACAGCGGGACGGTAGAGTTTGATGACGGTGTGCTGTTGAGAGGGGTCGAGGTCACTTTGCATAACATCTTTGCGTGTGAGATACTTAATGCGCTTGGACCACTGCCTCCTTTTTTTTATGGCAGCACATCGCTACCGTACAATACGGGCAAGCGCTGTTTAGTGGTGCAAGCTGCCCAACAACGCTTGTTTTTAGTGAGGGCAAGCGCTGGAAGCTCAAGAATGCTTGTTGCTGGCCAGACGACCCCGTAACAAACGGACTTCAACAATCGTAATGCAAGTCCTTTATTTTATATGTATTCGTAATGTTCTTACTTCTTATTAGTTCTAGCATGAACTCAGTCTGCGCATGAGAGTCATAAAACGCCATATGAATTTTGAACATCTTCCCCCTATGATACCTTATCACATATTAATCCAACATGATTCCTCACCGTAACACAAATTAACAAACGGCAGATGCACCGTAAATGTGACTGAGCTTGCTGAGGTCTTGCCCCGCAAAGCAATTACCCCTCTGCGCACCTGCCCCTTTGCGCAGAAGATCGGTCTAGAATTACCTAAACTTAGCGGCAGCTCAGACAGTGACAGTGAGACTCAATTCAGCCTTATCACTAAACTTTGGACAACAGAACAACTACAACCTCTTTATACCCTTCCACGCCCCCGACGAAAGTTTATCTCGATTAAACCAAGACACGCCCCTTTTACGTTCTCCGATATCGCTTTAACGTTGCCAACATGGGCAACACAACCAGCGCAGTCCTGGACAACCTCGTCCAAGAATCCAACTGTGAGCCTAGGCCCCTTCGAAAGCCCTGACCTCACCTCAACCCAGCGCACGATTAGGGGAGGGGGAGGGGTAATGGAGTGATGACATGTGCTGAGATGTACGATTTCTAGTCGACAGAGAAGAAATTGATCGTCTGCGAAAGCGATTCATGAAACTGGACAAGGTGCGTAAGCTTCCCGACTTTTTGGCTGTGGCGGAGCCTGACGATGGTGGTGGATGCGCAAGGCTGAAGCATATCATCGGCATAATGGACTTGATAGACTAACTTGGTTATTCCTTCTAGGACAACTCCGGTACGATCGAGCGCGATGAATTCCTCAGCCTTCCCCAGATCTCATCCAACCCTCTGGCAACACGGTCCGTCCGCCCTATTCCTTCCTCCGATCCACAATCAGCTAACCCAGATCCCTCTCAGAATGATTGCCATCTTCGACGAGGATGGTGGCGGCGATGTTGATTTCCAAGAGTTCGTGACAGGCCTGTCGGCGTTCAGTAGCAAGGGCAACAAGGAACAAAAGCTTCAGTTTGCCTTTAAGGTCTACGACATTGACCGTGATGGCTACATCAGCAATGGAGAGCTCTTCATTGTCCTCAAGATGATGGTTGGCAGCAACCTTAAGGATCAGCAGCTGCAGCAGATTGTGGACAAGACTATCATGGAGGCCGATCTCGACAAGGACGGCAAGATCAGCTTCGAGGAGTTCACCAAGATGGTTGAGGGGACTGATGTTAGCATGAGCATGACTGTTGGTAAGTTTCTTTATCGAGATATCTTGGTGTAGTCGGCAATGATGGCATATGCCTCGGTTGATATGCAACGCGAACTTTGGTGGATGAATAGGCGCTGACATGATACTATAGACCATTTTTAAGCGAGCATGCGCAAAAGATCGCACGCAAGGTTTGGGTATAACGGTTCAACATTGCTATGGGCTAAAGAGATCCAGTGTCCTTGTAAGGACTGGATGTGGACATGGATAGGGATAGGGGAGGATGGGTCACAACACCTGGCGAATCTACACACCATTACGATCATGAATTCACGCATTCTCTTACAGTTCTCCTAAACCTGTAGATATGATATCCTCAGGCTTGTGCTCCGTTTTGGCAAGCGTTCGCGGATCATGAGCGATTCTGGTTTTTCCGAGCGTCCTTCTGAGTTTGGTATCTTGCCAATGACAGGGGAGTTGTTATTACATTGCGCTACAAAGCGATATTTGTATAAGTGTCCTGCAATAGACTTATCAAAGATACTCCTGCTCTCGGTTGGTTTCTGTAAGACTGTCCCCAGTTCTCAGTGCTGGCTTCGAGGATACAGGTCTTAGCAAAAGGGGGCTATTGTCTATATAGTCTACGAGCCTGAATGAATTCCGAGGGCCAAACGACTCTCGCCATTGACCCGTAAACTACTTCGAGTCGTTCAATGGTACTTTGATGGCCGCCACTCAGAGTGTCAGTGGCCTCTTCAGCCAGATGGTGTAGAAGTTCCACTCTGTACCAAACGTCGTAAGGGTGTCCCGAGCCCAGACCTTCGAACTATATTCACTCCTTTGAATGCTCGAACATCTTTCTCGTATATCTCTTTGTATCACATTATAGCTTGTTCATCCCACCCGTCGATATTGACCTACCATGATACTCAAAGTCCAGGAACAGTTCAGCCTGCCAACGATGGAATACAGCAACCTCACTACGATACAGGTAACTGAGGACGTCCTAAGGTTCTATTATATTTTAGGAGGGATTGCATAAGATTAGTAACTGACCATTACTATAGGACATCGCATCCATGGATGTAGGCCAACTCTACGTGACAGTCAAATCTTGCGGCAAGATGACCAAACTGTTGCTTCTAAGAATGCAGAAGGCTTGAGACTTCCAACGTCACTAATCTTGTCTGTCTGGTCTTTCGCATGAGAAGGGCAATATACGAAGCGTAGTCACTCAGAGATCTCAATACGTCCTTTTTCAGGTGGGAAGGCACAGCGACATTTACATCAGCAAATACCACCACTACACAATGCTCCCGACAAAGCCCTTCACTAATAAACATGCCATGGCAGGTTAGCGAGGTTTCGTGTGGCCTTGCGATGGTATAACGTTACGCTCCGTGTAATAGGGCACGTTCCACAACGGATATGTACTGCACTGAACAAGGGCTAGGTGTTGTGAAACTCAAAATATACGACTCACAACCTTGAAAACAGCAAGGCCGATGCTTATGTGCGAGGGCGATGGCGATGGCAGGGGTTGCGGTGGCAACGATGTATCATGGCCGATGCGACGTTGAGAAGAAAATATGTGTAAAAAGAACCTACACAATTCATGCTGTAGTTGTCCTCAGACTGATAGTCGAATCGCGAGATAAGGCGCATTGCACAACATACTGCACACTCTCCCTGGCAACATAGAAAGCGCATCATGATTGGTCTTTGAGACCAGGTCGTGGAGCGGGCGTTGCCGGTCGACCCCCCGGCTTCGGGTCCGGGTTAAGGTCTATCAACCGGCGCAGCACCACCACGGTCTCGGACCCGGATGAAAAGGAATCTAGCCTGCCGATAATCGTCGGGTCTCGCTGAATGATATGTGTATGACCTCAAAAGCACCGAGAATGCCACTCATGGGATTGGGAAATGGACCCTGGCGGAAGCAAAGGCTTCCATGTCTCACAACGCCCCAGACATAAGATATCCCAGGCGAAATCAAGCCGGGACCGGGGTTTCCGGAGGATCGGTACCGTACTACACTGACGATGATCTGGGGCACCAGGGATGCATGTTTGAAGCCTTGCTCTCACCTAGGACAACCCTAGCACGCCTCAAGATACGAGCGCACAAACAAACGATCGGCGTCAAACTTAACGTTACACAAGACATTGGCTGCATGTTTCGTACTCCAAGTTGACTCTGGGTGGTGAAGCGCACGAGAATCGTGCCGCAGGTAGGGGGTTACGATGGTGAGGCTACTGAAACGAAATTGTTTGGCTGGGCATTAGCCTCACTTGTCGATCAGGATGTAACCCTATTTTTGTAGGGACATGGATAGAACTCATATGTTCAATGAGGCTTAGGTTAGGTTGCCGCGGGTTGTTTGTTCTGTTTCTTTTTGTTTCCTCCATCTCCCTCTCCCTTTGTTACCTCTGGAGATCAGAGGAGGGGTGTAAGCTGTGGTTTGTTGCAAAAACGACTTGTCATATTTGGAATTTGGTGTCGTCGATATCCCGGCAGGCTGGGACGGCTAACAGACGTTCAAGGTTGTGCTAGGGGGCGTTACTAACCCGATAGACGAAGGGTGGGAGACGGATACCGGGATTTGATTCGTGGTTTGGAGCGCGGCGTGAATGGTGTGTAAATATCTGCGTCGATCAGATCTGGTGCAGCTTGTCAGCGATGACAGTTGAGCCACACTGGACAAGACTATTGGTATGATCGATCATAGATCTCAGACATTTCTTGACACTTTTGCGGCTGCATTCCTAGAGCATGCCGCACACCAGCATTGCGTATGGCGTAGTATGTAGTCTAGTCTTGTCTCAGGGGTGAAGATGAAGACAAGAGTTGACAGTTTGTCAAATTCGCCTATTGGTTACCAGCATCCGCTCAGCTGGAACACCAGACATGAGCTATCTCCACAGATTGCGGCACAGGCACGCCAACAGTACGGCACAGTCAATAAAATGCATGGGTGGCAGCAGCAGCAGCAGCAGCGATAGCGATAGCGATAGCGGTTGGTGTTTTCCTTTTGTTCACCAATGGTTCAGCTTAGGCTGGCTTCAGGTGCCATCAACCAAGGAACGTTGCTGGAGGGAACTGACAGGGCGGGCCAATGCCCAACGATTCAGCGGTCAGGTGGTTGTATTGTGGGGTTGAGTCGGCCTTGACATGTATGGAATGTCACTTACGCCTTGATCCGCCATCTGCAGGTCTGCGGTGCGGAAAAGATGGGATAGAAAGACCTTGACAGCCGGAGGACAAAGCGAGAGCTGTAAGCGCCGAGGGTTCACAGAGAGCAATTGGGTTAGGCTCAGTCAAATCCTTTTGTTGGGGAGTTGATGTAGCCTTGAGGGGTCAGATGACGGCGGCGAGTTGATGCCCGATGGGTGATACTCGACATGTTGAACTAGGGTGGTTTTGAGTGATGGATCAAAGACATGGTACAGCCCGATCCCGATATTCCCGAAAGAAAAAACACCTGCTGTGTAGAGTACTCCAGACCTCAGAAGGGCGGAGTTGTAAGTAAGTTTGGGCGTGGATACTGTTAGGCTGTAACGCGAGGGCATTCATGATTTTGCGATTGCGATTGCGATTCTTCGTAGTTATGATGTGGTTTCTGTTTCAGGATGTTGCAGTGTCAGAGCATCAGCTGCTATTCGACAGTTTCTGTTTCAGCCTCATTCGATTGCGTTGCATCGCATCAGCGAGGGGCAATATGATCGACGTCAGGGCGTCTACAGGCGTTAGACCTGAGCCCCCCGATCTTCCCACGGCTGTGGCGAGTGTGTGAGGGCCTTCTCTTGATCCAGTCATCGGGCTGAAATAGGGTAGGACGACATGAGCCTTTCGTTTCTGTTAGGCGTTCGGCCAAGCAGCTAGGAGATGCTTCGAGGAACGTTGGTTTGGCGGCGGTTCAGAACAAGGCGGGGGGTACGGAGTGCAGCTAGAGACTTGGGATGAATGAGACGACGCAGCTAAAGAGTGACAGTGACAAAAAGAAACGATCACTCTTGTCATCGCGGGTGAGCCGGTCTCATTGGTTTCCGTGTTTGAACAGACTAAACCCGATCAACGCTGGGAAGGGGAAAAAGACTAACAAAAAGTTGGATGTAAAGAAGAAAAACTCAGGTTGACGGCAGAAGCAGGCGAGGGTATCCCCGCCCATAAGACACCAGCTATAGGAGGGGTCCAGTCAGAGTCCGCCTCGCTCTTTCCCAACTACCTAAACCCGGCTGAGTTTGGATGGCCACGAATACACTCACGGTTCGATGTAGGGTCTGAGGGCCTGTGATTGAAGGTCTGTTCGCTACTATCAATCCGGTCTAAGAAAGTCAACGGTCAAGAACACGTCAGTCTGTGAATGGAGAGTTTCACCGAACTCAACTCAATCAACTAACTAGCTCTTCTGCCGCGGTAAAACACAACTGCCGAAAAGTAAAAAGGGAAGAGTGAAAGCTATCCCACATGACCAGTCATCTGTTGTACTAAAGCTCCAATTGCACAGTAACTGCATCATGTATGTAAGCCCCCTCCAACGTTTCAACGAATACCATTGCCAATCGTTTGTCCTCGAAACCCCAGTGTGGTAGTTGTGGCTCTATCATGGCAAGGACATGCCTGACAGCTGAGCTAGACAACGGCTAAGGGCAGCAACTCCTCCTCTGTGAGTCTCCATGCTGCAACCTCGAGAGTCGATCTCTCCACCGTGAGAAAGGTTGACCAGAAGCTAGATCTCCGGAAATCTCCCGGATGTAACTCAGCTAAAAAAAATATATAAATGGGGTTATCAGTAATTACATCAGTTTTTTAGTAGTTTTTTGTTTTGTTTTGGGGTTTGTTTTTTTTGTGCGTGTCTTGTTTTCTTTTTATCTCCTCTTCTGTGACGATGGTCACGATGGATTTCTTGACCCTTACAGTTGGGGACAAGTACATCCCCACTTGACTCGCGTATTCTTCACAACTCACACGCCCCCAAGCCACACGCGATTCATTGGCCTAGAGTGACCCGGGTAGGGCAGAGGCTTTCGCTTTTGATGTGCTTGTACCTGCATAAAAGCCACTTTTGCGGGAAGTCAACCGACTCAACTCTTGTACCTGTACGTACTTCAGTTATGTACCTACTGCCCGTCATGGATCATGCAGATGCAAATGCAAATGCGCCTCTCTCATGCAGTTCAGCTCAGCGTAGCAAGGCGCCCAAACTTGACAGGCCGACAGGCCACGGTAACATCACGTAGAGTAGTATCTGTGGTACCTTTTTCTTGCTTTTGGAGGCTGAGTGGTTTACGCTGTTCCCGCCCCAGTTTCGAAAGACTGAATAGGGAGTCTCTGGTTGCTATTCCTGGCGGCCTCTTACCAACCAGCGACGCACAGGGCCTGTCATGTCACCGAGATCTGTCGGTGTGTTAACTATGTGCTGGGCTGTCGTCTGGTATCAACCTTCTGAGCACAGGCCGGCACGCATTCGCCGCCTGTTTTCTGTCATGTCTCCATTTTGGGCTGTCAAGTTGATACTCCGTACACAACCGCCAGCCACTCCCGCCTGCGGTTTACCTAACAATCGATCCAAAAGAAAGAACTCCACATAATTCGGAGAAATCACCTGGAAACCCGGATCAAGCGTAAGCACGCCAATCGAGACTGCTAACTCGTTCGATAACCCATTCTTGAAGGTTGAGCTCCGATGCTAAAACATTCGCCTACACGTCCAACCTCAGCCGGCCAAGTCTATGTTGTCGGACAGGACTTGCCTTTTTGTTTTCAGCCCGCTTTCGCTCGCAAGCAATTCCCCCGAAGGGTAGCTCCCGTCTATCAACCCCCTGGTATCTTGGTGGTTGATCCCCTGCCCTGCCCTGGTCCTCGTCTTCGTTGTTTTTTTCCGGCTTGTGGCTCAAGGCGGCCCCTCTTATCCGCACCCGTATACGGATAGAGTACATCTTAATCCATGTCTTGTTACTTTTCTTAAACGAGGCGTCCATCACATCACATCCATCATCCGTAATTAATCATCGATCTGCTGTCCATCTTGACCTTACCTTGGTAAACTTAGTTACATCAGGTAGCTTGGGTTGTTAACAGCTTCGATTGCGGGGGTCAAGCTCCAAGGTACGTACCTATAATTACAGAGTGGCCTCCGTCCAATTGCAAGCTGGATCCGTTGGGCACAAACAACCACACCGTCAATTCGACTATCTATAGCAGCTCAACACAACTGTTATGTCATGACTCATAATCATGTCAATTCACTCATTCATCCCGTTTCAGGTGAAATCAGCTTTGCCAACAGGAACAGTAATAGTACATTTCCAATCGGCTTCGATGGTATTTCCACCTAAATAACAAGCCCGCGAGGACTTCCAGCTCCACTCTCTTCATCCAGCATTCCAATATGCTGTGAATCGGAACCATATCCCTTCTAACATAAACAAACCGCGGTATAATAATACAGTATAACCAATTCTATGTTGGGAGCCTGACAAGAAAAGAAAAGAAAAGCATAAGCCTAATCCAGCCCAACCCTGCCCTACCCTACCATGCCATACCATACCCAACCTGAATCCGACCTGACCTGTGTTCCATCCACAGGAAGGCAACTCGATGCAAGTATGAACGCCTTATCTGCAAAATCATTATCGATGCTTGTTCCACATCCAGTTCTCTCTGCTGTGGCAAACCCATTTGTCCCATATCCATAACACGGAGTAATAAAACATAACCCCTTTCCGTTAAACCCCGCCATGCAATCATGATTGTAGTTGTCCTTTGCCTTGAACCCATCGTGCACCACCAGCTGACGCTGGGAGGAGCCGCGGCAAAGATAAAAATAAAAATAAAAAAAAGTCGTGAAACCGCCCAGTGGGCTTACCAGACATGACATTAAACCAATTGCTGTTCCTCTTGTCGGTAGTTTTGAGCGACAAGGCGTAGGCATAATACACAATAGAATAAACACTATACCCAAGTGCAACAAAAGCAACATGACCCAGCGTAAGGGCGACTACCTTCCCAGCATCGATTTTTTCCGGCCTTTGTCCGGTCCAGCTTCTGCACAATAACCTTGCCACAGCAGCTGGTCGACAAGAGGGTGGCGCTGCAGCCGTCAGGCCGCGATGCTTGATGTGGGAAGGCTCAGATCGGTATCAACAAGGCCATATGTGATGTGTGTAGGTATCTGCTGGAAACTATGCTTGAACAGTATCCTTTACCGATTGCCGCTGTCACTGTCTTCTTCTGAACCTTCATATAGGTCTAGGCAGTCCTCGAGAACTGTATGCTTTTGTTAGCAAGTTTGAACAAAGGTTTGCGGTGAAAATGGACATGCTCATACCCGCAGTTATTTGTTCTTCCCACACTCCATACTGATAGTCTACCAAGCCATGGCGCTCGATACCGTCGCATAACCGTATTAATTCATTTCCTAACTTTTTAATCATAGCCTTTGACACAAGGCTTTGTGATCTCGAGAGTTGCTGGTTCGAAATCATAAGGTCCATTTGCCGCTGGCCTAAACCTAACCAGGCGTGGTTGAAGTCGTTCCACAACTGAATACGATCAGCATGAAGGTTGGTATCATCAAGGTTGAGTCCTGCGTAAACCAGTTAGTCCTGTTCCCGGAGAAGGCCTGCAAAAAAACATACCTAAGTCCGCCACCTGAGACAACAGCCAACTGGTGACGCTGAGCAATTTCTCAGACGCACTTTCGAGAGATCCATTAAGGATCTCCTGAAATATGCTCCCTAATTGCCGCTGGTAGCTAACCCATTTCTCCTCAAGGGCGCCTTCTCCATACTCGTGCTCGTCCGTCATGGAGACATCGGCGCTCGCGGTCGCTTGTGGCATTGCGCTCACGCTCGACATGCTGTTACTCGCGTAATTCATAGCATTGCTTTGTTGGTAGACGTTTGCGGATGCGCTTGAGCCATGCGCCGATTGCTGCATGCTCGGACCGCCTGAGTTCCCCGTCTCGGACCCAAAGTAGGTCGAGGCGACATCTGGTGTCATCATTTGCATACCTGCAGGTTGCCGTGAACTGAACTGTTGCGTATCGTATACTGAGCTTTGCGCGCCCGGCTGACCAACGTTATACATCATCGTAGCTGCATTGCCGTAACCGCCAAAGTTTTGCGGCTGCTGGCGGGAGTCTTGGCCATACTCAGAGCCGTACGAAATGGCTGTCCCGGCCATATTTGCTGTAGAGAACGATGTACTGGGTTCTGAATAGTAGCTGCTATAGTTACCCGCAGCTCCCATACCTCGCCCTGAAGGTGAAGGGGTAGCAAGGGATGCAGGGCGATATCTGTCGTTGGAGACTCCAGCCAGCGAGCGGCGCTGCTGGGATGGATCGTGAAGTGAATATCTCTGGTTGGGGTTCGAATGAACCGGTGGTTCATTCTGCCTCCTCATCCGGTTCGAGTCGTCCATGCCCCGAAGGCTTTCAATACCACACGACCCTCCCGTAGTTCCCAGTCGATGGGCGGTGGTCGGTAGCGCTGATGACTGTAGTGTAGCCAGTTTAGAGGGTCCGGAATGGACGCACAGTACTAGGGCCTATAGATTGGCGGGAAGGAGTAAAATAGAAGCTTGCAGATGTGCGGTAAGTGAGGCACAACTGAGCTGTTGAGAGTGCTGGAGGGGTTACCGCGGGGTTGTTGAATATGTGAAGCCCACTCAGTTGGAGGAGTTTGCGATGATCGATAATCCGGGGGTGTCCTAAGGCAGGGAATGGATAGCTAGGCGAGGTAGTAGTCGAAAGAGAACAAAAGGCTTCACAAGCAGGGTGCCGCTGGCCTATTATTCGCAAACAAAGTCCAACGCTGTTTACTGACTAGGCAAGAGAGCTGATAGCTCAGCCGGGGACCTGGGTGTAAAGAAGTTTATCAAGTGTATCCCAACCGCAAGCTAGAGCCTAGTGCGTTTATGCCTGGTAGAGGCTGGACGTCGAAAAGATGACGAAGAGCAAGGCGTTGGGCCTAAGTAGCTTGGTCTGGGG
Organism: Fusarium nurragi; assembly: GCA_012977755.1. Taxonomy (NCBI): domain Eukaryota; kingdom Fungi; phylum Ascomycota; class Sordariomycetes; order Hypocreales; family Nectriaceae; genus Fusarium; species Fusarium nurragi. The sequence continues at coordinate 54,180 of JAALXI010000222.1, read as the reverse complement.
CTTTGGGGCCCAGGGCTGATTGCGGATGAGTTGTCAAACGGTCGTCTCGTTGTCTACTGGGAGGATCCCGGCGAAGCCCCATGTAAGAGACCTTGAGCATGACAAGCTCGAGCCCACTGCGATCTGCTGGGGCCAGTACAACGCACCAGGGTCTCAATTAGGGACAAAACGATGCTTTAAAAAAAAAGCTTTCACTAAGCTGGTATGGGCGTCCAAACCGCCGAGTCGGTGTGGTGACAGGTTTCTGGTCACGCTGAGGAAGACAGGACTGAGGAGCTAGTAAGAAATGAGGATGGATGTATGATCAAAAGGTCGACTGTGGGGCACGGGAATAGAAGCAAACCGCAGTAATGACGAAACTCACAAATGGCAGACAATGGACAGCTGAGGGATCTATATAGCGTACTCATGGGAGAAGCATTGCACTCACTGGAGTGCACTATGATATGCTTAGGGTCCACCAGTAAGAGCAGGGGCAATATAACTGATGAGACTTTGAACTCAGAAGGGGTCGCTGATGGGAAAAGGAAGGGGGGTGTAGATGTGAAAGTCAGGCAGGGGAAGGTGAGGCGTGTCGTTTTAGACTACCAGCTAAAGACGCTGTATGAATGGCGTCAGGGCAGCCGGCGTGTGTACATAGGTATTGGGCCCTTGGGAAGCTGTATTGAGGCATGATGAATGGATGTGCGTGTGTGTGTGTGAACTGCATCATGGGTCTTGTGAATAAGAAGTAGTGCATGCTTCAGCATCATTTGCAAAAGAAGAACCGATTCCAAATGTAAGTAATAGGTGAGGCAAAGTGGAAGATGGATCTGAGTGGCCCAAAACACCCCGCTGGCAATCCAGAATCGCGGCGACAGTAGTACAGTACGAAGTACATGGCGAAAGAATCGCCATTCAGCAAGCAGAGCGCTCTCGACAACGGCTCTGGAAATTGTAGAAGGATCGGCGTCGTCTTCATCAATCCACCACGTAACCGACACCCCTGGCCCAGTACCTTGGTAAGAGACGCCAGGAAGATTAGAGGGGAATGACAGCAATCGACGTGGCTTGCCTGGGGGTGAATTGGGAACTCAAGGGTGTGCAGCTTCGGAACCTGGGGCGTTGTGAGTGGCTCTACGCAAGTACCGGGCCCATGCCGTGTATGTAGTGAATAATCGGTAGTCAAACACCAATTGCTTGGGCTGGGCGCTGAACAGCGGCTTCTCTAGCTTTCCAGTGGAATATGTTTCGATCATGTTCTGCTTTTTTTGCCGTCAATAACTGGGTACCAATGCATTGGATAAGAAAAGTGTTTGTTCCGGGATCGATGGATGTCTATTGCCATGGCTGGCTCTATCAGACCTTCGTTGCATCACAAGCTGCTCAAGAGCGGACCATCATGTCGCTCTCGCCGGATTTATGGTTCCCGATACAATGCTAAGATGCTCAAGTGCTGCATCTGTGCATTGCAATATTCCACAGCAGGAGCTGAAGGAATAGGCAGGGCTCGATTGGAGGTTTGGGGCTCATGTTTTGGTAAAGGTGTTAATAAGTGGGTTGGTTATGTATGGTCAATGGGGAAAAAAAATTGGAAAACAAATGAAAGAAAAAAAACCTCGAGACAAGACCCGCCATGCAGAACTGTGACTGCCACATTGTTGCATGCGTACACACCGCGATATTTTTATCGATTGGCATTGAGATGCTCGTTTTTTGCAATTGCAGAACTTATCGTTATTGTTCTGGGGCCATAAAGCGTGCTTGCAGATGCTTTGGGCATTCAAAGACCATGGCAAGAACGGCTTTATTGAGGGTGTGTCGGTAGGGCCATAGGCGTCACATACCGATAAGCTAAACTGTTTTGTTAGCTGGGCAAGGAATAATGTTCCAAACATCTTTGATCGTGTGAGAAATGATTACGGGTAGAGCGATTTTAGGCCAACCCGCTTGTTAAAGATCAAGCCCTGCTCCCAGTGCAGTACGGGGAAAAGTTACCACAGTCAATTCAAGTCGGTTCGATCGTGGTCTCGGAGTGTGTCAATCATGATCGCGCTGCAGGGGACAGTCCGCAACAATTCTCGGGGAAAAGCAAATGTAACCTTTATCGATATTAGGCCACAGGCATTATCAATTGTCGGGAGGGATTTCCTCCCGCTTTCTCCCTCCCGTCCGAATCCAGAAAGGCTTGTGGACTTGTTGTCTCCAGGGCGTCCGTGGTTACCGAGGGCTAGGAGCCAGGTCCCAGGGAAGGATCCAAGGGTGATGACAAAAACAACTCCAGAACAAAAGCCAAGTCGCAAAAAGAGGGAAAAAAGGAAAAGCAGCGCTGAACTAAATCGAGGCATAGCGTTGGTCCACAATCCACAGATGGAGGTACTACAGTTCCAAATGAGCAAGCCGAAAATAAACCCTGGCCAATCGATGGAGGAGGGCGATATCAACTAGCATCCTTGCCGGAGGTGTTCGTGCTTTTGCATAGCACGTCCTTATTGCTAGATTGGAGGCAGATTGGCATTCGTGTCAACCGGAGAGGGCGATATTGGTACGGATCATGCTGACAACAATGCTGGAGCTCAGCTTGCTTGGGTCCAAAACGATGCTCAGGTTGATGTGGTATATGTATACGGAGTACGGAGTACATAGCAGATCCTTTAGGGAGGTGTTGTTTATCAAGGGGCTCGGGTCGATTGTGTTGAATTGATTCTTGTAACGGGATCCATGGCAATCGGGAAAGCATCTGAATGGTCGAGCATATCCTCAAGCCTGAACAACACGGAGTTAGGCCGGGTTTTCGATGGCATATGTTGTGGAGAAATGATCGGACCTGGATCCTGGTTGGCTTGGGTGGAAGGGGAGCAAAACAAAAGCCCGACGATGTTGATTCTCTGAAGGAAAAAGGTGGTCGAGGTGGTTGGTCATCGTCTCTAGGCCGTAATTTCTGGTCAGGCAATTGCTACCTAGGGTGAGTAAGTGCTAGCCAGTGCAGCTGCCAGTGGTGGAGGGGGTAGGAGCGCGTTGCAGGTGTCAACCAACACCTTCTAATGGGCAAAAATAGCCATCAGCATGTTCTATAATCTAAGGGTCTGATCGCAGAACTGCCATTGATCATCTGTAGCACGAGCAAGGTTGCAATGAGGCTTGTAATCACATTTGTTCTTAGTGGTTGAAACTACTTTGACCAGTGGCAATTCCAATTGAATGTGTGTGTGCAACGTGGCATCGAAAGCTGTGCCTTGGATCAGCAGCCACTGATATGTCATACGCCACACTTTACAGCTTTCAACCCAACTAACAACACCACATATCAAAAGTCTCCGTATGTCCATGTCATCAACGTCATGCATCATTCGAGACGTGCTCTTCTCCAATTGTTAAGAACCCCAACTTTTGCACAAACAAAATATTATTTCATCACGGATGCCCTGAGCCTTGAGTCTAGCTTACTATCTACGTATAGGTCATTACTCAACTACCTCTCTTCACCATCAACACCATTACGATAATGGTTGGCTACCCTGCATCAACATCTTCAGCGGCTGCAGGTGCTCTGATAAAACTGTCACCCAGGGGTTGTCGTCACCGAGATCTCCAACCCGATATCTCAATCTCCACACCAAGTACCGGTACCTGAGCGACCAGGATCAGTGCTGAAGCGCACTAGCTGACGCGCATATCGGATCATGTTTCACGTGTCTAGTACTGCAAAAGGCAACGCGCAACAGCTATGCGTGAAAAGTTGGCTGGGGTTTGAGGGGCGAGGATAGTGATGCCCAGTTCTGCTCAGCTGGAGGCCCAATCATCATTCTGCCCACAGTGAGAGCCATTGGCCAACAGAGGTTGAGTAGTCATGTTCGCCTTGCGAGCACAACCACCAACGGCTGGAGAAGCTTTGAGCGGAGCTTTCACATGAATGTTGTGCATGTGCTGTTGCTGCTCCGCGGGTATGCTCGATCAACACGCATATATGCATCCCATCTTAGTTGCATCGAGGGACTAAGGACGATCTCAGCCTCGCCTAAAAGCCGTTGGCCGCTGGATTATCCTCGCCTGGAACATGGAAAGATGTTTAGATACACCGCATGTATCCAGCACAGAGTGCTGCTGCCGCAGCCGCAGCCGCAGCCGCAACGGCACCGGTCCTTACAAGGATGTCTATCCACTCGTCGGTGCGTCCGCCCTAAAAGCCTCAGACCTCAAACCGCCGTCTGCCATGCTCGACGCTCCACCTCCGCCATGATCATAGAGATGTCTGAATGTCCTTCGCCGGAGTTAGATCTAGTCTCTAGCTGGAGCCGCGTTGGCACGGTCGACGTAGGAAGAGACGGCCTCAATATTGAGTCCTTGAGCATCCCGCGTGATGCGAGCAATCGTCACGATTCGATACTGTCATTGTGTTCAGTGTGTTAATGTATAATCCTGTCACTGCATGTTTTAGCGTATGCCCGAGGTAGATTTATCACTAACGGCATTAATGCAGGTGGATTTGTCTGTGAGGCCAGTGAAAACTCAGAAAATAAACATAAATGTATTTATTGCACGATAGAGTATTATTCTAAACTTAGTTTGTTTTACTTGAGATTTATAATTATGGCTAATAATTGATTGTCTGGCCTCAAATCGCCTGTCGTGGCGTGAATCTCCCATCTAACGATCTCTCAGGGGTTTGATTTCGGGGGATTTCTCCATCCCGCCACACCGTTATGCCGTTTGAATCTTGAAAATTTAGTCCAACCGCTTCTCTTCCTGAGCATCCATACCTAACTGAAACACTTCAAGCCACCCCACTGAAATCGTTCTAGAAACCTTCTCCAAATATACATCAAATCCACTCTACAGCTGAAGCAAACGACATTTGCTATGATGGTTTAATGTCGGGTTGCCCGCCTATCGATGCCTACGAGTTCCATACCCCAAGAGTCGCTAGCTAGCTCTACAGATGATCTGGACGAATGATTGATCGTCGCGTTATACGCGCGCACCTGATGACATGTTGCGCGTCAAAGCATAGGATACATCGCTTGATGAGACGCTGCTACCACTGCGACGCGGAGGCGTAACTGCAATTGTAACGTACTGCAGCTGGATACGAAGCTCTTCACCGCTTGGTCGGCTGGAGTTTATGTTCTTTCATATTAATTGACAATATCCCGGTAGATAGCGGCTCAGTTCCGATTCATTACCAACGAATACTCCGACAGTCAAGGTCTGAGATCGTTGTAATCGCAACGTTCCTCCTGCCAACACTGCGTCATAATTAATTGTGGTATAACATCGTGATATGACCTGATAGCGGGAGCTGCCAGCTCCTTGGAGACTCGCTAATTACCGTGAAGGGGCTCCATACAGGGTCTTAATGGAGTGGTTTACGCATTCGCTTTAATCCGGTTCGTTCGGTAAGTGACTGACTTCCTTAGCACGTCGGAAAATGTCTTACAACGCATACAGACAAGGCTGGGTAACTGGGTAACTGGGATTATGCTGTCCTTTAAACCCCTGCATGCCATTACTAGTCCATCCCGTCTAGTGACGCGAAGCGCACCTCGCGTCAAGGTTTCCCATGTTAGGAATAGGAATTCCGAATGATCCAAAGACCATGATGCCGAGCGTTATATATCATCAAAGATCTACAGCTGTGGTTCTGGCATATCATGAGCTATTATTCACCCTGGACACGGCATGAATCATGTCTATTAGCTCAACCATTACTAACACTGGAGCAATATACGATGAGGATAAATCATAACCGGCTTTCGAGATGCCAGTTATCAGAGACTACAATATGTGGCCCCATCTTTGAAGCCCAGACGTGGGTTTCTAAAACTACAAAAGTGTTGTTTATACATAGAGGTCGGATGAGGGAAAGGCTTCTCACCATCCTTCTTATCATCGTCTCCGCAACTACAGGCTCAGCCGAAGGTATTGCAACATCAAATTTCTGCAAACTCTGCAAACTCTGCTTATCGCTTGACCCAAGCAGGCATCTTGCGAGCCTTGACATGGCCGTGCTTCTTTCTCTCCACAGTTCTCGGGTCTCTCGTAATACAGCCAGCTTGAACACGAGGGTCAGTTATTGCTCAACAATTCGTCATCATGAGAAAAATAAACACGTACCTTTTCGAAGAGCAGTCTTGAGCGCTGGCTCGTGAACGATCAAAGCTTTGGCAACTGCTAACGTGAGGGCTTCGGCTTGGCCGGTGGTTCCACCGCCTTCCACCAACGCCCAGACATTGTACTTATCCAGCCGCTCAGTGGCCTGCAGAGCCCACACTGCGCTCTCACGGTCGTGAATACGGCCAAAAGCCTGGCTAAGTGTCTTGCCGTTGATCAAGACCTCTCCCGTACCCTCCACAACCCAAGCCCGAGCCGTGGATTCCTTTCGCTTGCCAACACCGACAGCTCGACCGTACTTGTCGATTGTCACCTCGTGAGGTACGTTCATAAAAGGGTTGATGTCACGCTTGAATTCGTCGAGAGCTACCTGAACCTCCTTAGGGAAAAGTGAGGGTTCAATTTGATTCAGACGCTTGGCAACTCGGATAACCTTGGCGTAGTGGGAGGCCTTGATCGGTTCACCAAGCTTCGAGCGCATTTCTTGGAGCTTGACCCACGCTGTTGGGGGAGCAGCACTCGGTGGTAGTGTTGGAAGGGCGTGGTATTTGGTAAGAAGGCGAGCGATTCGGAGGTACATTTCGTTGAATTGAGGCTCTCGTGAGAAGTACGAGGCCGAAAACGGGACGGCTCGCGCATGCTCAACACCCTGGAAAGGTAACGATATTTTGGTCTTGGAGTCTATCGCGGAGAAATCATCGGGCTTGGGTCCGACAATCGTTGTGGATGTTTCGGTGGTGATGCATCGCACGACGAGGGGAAAAGTCGAACGTTGCAAGGCCGGTTGAGGCCATGGTGCTCGGAAAGCCTTGCCCTGGCACCGTAGCTGCCGTAGGCTCTGTGTAAATGTCGACATGATGGCCAATTCGGAGGAGCGCCCCGTCGGTTTCGCGTATCAGACCTCGAGGTTCACTGTCTGTCCAGAAAAACTTCATGGGAATTCGAGATCCATTCAGCATCTAGCTCCACAGATCAGGTCACGTGGAGTGGTTGTCCGATTAGACTTATCTCAATGTGGCTACACATCCACGTCTCACCAGCCACCACTTCAGTCATTCACAGCCACCGTTTCCACCGTTCACGTTGCTCGTTGCTCGGGCAGTAAGGCAGGCATGACCCCACCAGCGCGGGGCATGCAATTTGACACACTTTAAAAAAAACTTCCCCCTCCTTCTTTTTCTTCTCCTCATTCTCCCTCGTACTCTTTGTCAACTCATTCCAGCTGCCTCAGCAAAGCATTCAAGATGGCTTTCGGAACTCTCTTCACCCGCGAGGTACATACTCTCGAGCCCTGAATTTGATTCTGAACATGCTGCAAATGATCGTCGTTACTGACTGGTCCTGGGTTCTTCCAGAACAACTGCCGTTCTACAGCCATCCGCGCTGTTGCCAAGGCGAACGACATCGAGCTCAACATCGTCGAGGCCGAGAAGGGCAACCCTACCGTTGAGCACCTGAAGGCCAACGGCCTTGGCAAGATTCCTGCCTTCATTGGCGAGGACGGTTTCGCTCTCTCTGAGTGCATTGCCATTGCCATCTACAGTAAGTGTAGCTGTGCGCGATGCAAAAAAGTCGCACCAGTTTTTTTACATTTTCTTACCCTCTCCGCGAATGATGATCTAGCCTTTTTTATACAGTTATCCCTATCTGAAATGTCTCATTTCAAGAGTTATTGTGTTGATACCGTCTAACTTCTGACCTTGCAACCCAACCATGTTTTGTTCATGTTGCCAGCTTTTGTCGGGAGCCTTGCTAACCCCGCTCCAGTCACCTCCCAGAACGAGAAGACTACCCTCCTCGGCAAGACCAAGCAGGAGTAAGTTCATATCCTTGTCTTCCAAATTGTTCGCGTACTTACTAGTCCAAGCTATGCTTCCATCCTGAAGTGGATGTCCTTTTTCAACTCCGATATCATTGGCAGCCTCATCGCCTGGTTCTGTCCCCTCAAGGGCGACGCTCCCTACAACAAGAAGAACGTCGACGATGCCTCCAAGGCTACCCTGAAGGCTTTCTCTGTTGTTGAGGAGCACCTCATCCGCAACACCTTCCTTGTTGGCGAGCGCATCACCCTTGCTGATCTATTCGCTGTCAGCATCGCCACCCTTGGCTTCCAATACTTCTTTGACAAGCAGTGGCGCGAGGAGAACCCCGCCGTCACCCGATGGTTTGAGACTGTCCGCAGCCAGCCCATCTATTCTGAGGTTGCTGAGAAGCTCGAGCTACTCGAGACTCCCGCTCTGACCAACACTCCCCCCAAGAAGCCCGAGCAGCCCAAGAAGGAGGCCAAGAAGGAGGCCAAGAAGGAGGCCGCCCCTGCTGCTGCCGCTGCCGATGCTCCTGGTTCCGATGAGGCTCCTGCTGCCCCCAAGGCCAAGCACCCTCTCGAGGCTCTCGGCAAGCCTTCTTTCCCTCTCGATGAGTGGAAGCGCCAGTACTCCAACATCAAGGACCACAACGAGGCCATGAAGTACTTCTGGGAGAACTTCAACTTCGAGGAGTGGTCCATCTGGAAGGTTGACTACAAGTACAACGATGAGCTTACCCTCACCTTCATGTCCAACAACCTGATTGGCGGCTTCAACAACCGTCTTGAGGGTTCTCGCAAGTACATCTTCGGATGTGCTGCCGTCTACGGCGAGAACAACGACTCCGTCATCCAGGGTGCTTTCGTCATCCGAGGCCAGGAGCACGTGCCCGCCTTCGATGTCGCCCCCGACTGGGAGAGCTATGAGTTCGTCAAGCTTGACCCCACCAAGCCCGAGGACCGACAGTTCGTCGAGGATGCCTGGGGCTGGGAGAAGGGCATCACCGTCAACGGCAAGGAGTACAAGCTTGCTGACGGTAAGGTCTTCAAGTAAACAAATCAAAAAAAAAAAAAGGAAAAAGAAAATAACAGTGATGATGATAATGGCTTACGGTTAAATGGTTTGGGAGGGTAAATGAGTTTATGATATTTATATGCCTCATGAAGGCCCTGCCGGCTGGTAAATTCCCTATGTAGTGACCAAAAGAGAACAAAGAGGCGTCTGTCTTGAAATAGACTAGACAGTTGATTACGCATTACTGTGTGTGACAAACGATATACATTGAACGATTTTCGTGATAATTTTGATCTATGTTCAACGCTTTGAAAAGTACAAGTCGTCTAATCATCTATGAGGATCAATGCCTCGGGTATCTTTTGACGTGAATCTCAATCTTTGCGACTGCTAACGAGTCAACCTTGACTGCCAATTACTTCGCAGGTTGACACATGCCCTTGATTGAGGCTTGGCTGTTCTGGCAAGATGTAGTCTGGATCAGGCTTGAAAGGTGACTGTCGGACAAAGCGACTGATATCTACCTGGTGGGACAGCTCGTTGATGTAGTCGTGTACCTGAGGTAGAACATTGGGTGTTTCCTTAGCCAACCCGGTGAACTCAGGTAATGTGAGCATATTGAAAGGCTCACTCCGGCCCTTCTCGAGGGAGTCGTCAACAAGAATAGTGTTGGTCTGATCCCAAAGACCGCCCTTATGAGCTCGGGGATGAGCAGCCATGACGCGTGGGTTGGTCCATATGGTTGTCAAGCGCTTGTAGACCTGGACCTTTGAGTTGTAGTCTTCTCCTGAGAGACCAAAAGAATCGCGACCCCAGACTACAAGGCATTGCTCAACCTGCTCGGGTGTGAGGAGCTGTTCGACCATCTTGTTGACGTTCTCGGGACGGGCAGAGGACCAAATGGCGACGTGGAAGGTATCGAGGAGGTAGCTGAGAAAGGTCGTCGCATGGGGTCGTTCGACAAAGTGGAAGGGGCGGCGCTTGTTGGGACGATGGAGGAGTGTGCCGTTAAGGTCCATTACAATGAGAATACGACGCGGTTGAGCCAGTCGATCTGGGCTGAGGTTTGCTTGGGTGAGGTACTGGGTCGTGGGGTTGGGGACGCCTCCAGATTCTTTGCTGGGGGGTTTTGGAGGTGAGTCGGAATGACGAGAAGGCTGTTGTTGAGGAGGGACCTTGTTCATCGGTTTCAGGCCTGTGGGAACTCTACGATAATGGTCAGTATACAGAAACTGATTGTCGATTCCGCTGAACGTACATTGGTCGGGGAGGAAGCGAGTTGGGTGCAGGTTGGCCTCTCTTAGGGCCCCTAGGCGCATTCTTAGGCGCTTCACCTGGCTTTACCAGTGTAAGACCCGGTATATTCATAGAGGCTGGTTGACGGGGTGCGGCAGAAATTGAATATCCTGTCATTGTTGTGGCTGGATGAAGCAAAGGGGCATGGTGCGACGGCGCTGGTTTCTTCGAGTCTAGCGATACTGCAGAGTTGAATCGTAATGAAGCGAACAATAGTCGATGCCTGACTGGTCTATATGCAGGTAATATGTCGGGAGTATAAATGCCGAACGAGCGATTTGATAACAAAGAGCGGAGCCTGAGTGACATGGAGATGAAGAACAAAATAAAAACATCAAGCACGATGCGATTTGCGACTGTTACTTTACAATCGGTCTTTTCTTAACTCTAGCGCCCGACATCGCGGGGCAGATCGATGACATTATTCAGTTATCGGGGGTTTAAGATAAGAGTTTCTCGTGGGACTTATCGGCTGCCCAAAAAAAAGTTCCAAAGTGTCGCCTTATGAAAGACCATTGAGGATTGTGTAATTCACATTATTCTACCTACTCAGCAGCACAACATGGGCTTTAAGCGAAGACCATCGTCCTCACTAGGGCTGGAGAGAAGAGTGCGACCGCGAAAGGAGGACGAATGGGTGGAAGAACCGGAGAGTCAGAGCTCCTCAAGTGAGGACGATGATGAGGTTGAGGAGGAGGGTATTCGAGGCGCATATGATGACGACGACGACGACGACGAAGACGAGGATGAGGAAGACCAGCAATCTGAAGGCGGTTCAGAGGATGAGTCCGAGGTAGAATTGGCCTCTTTCTCTTCCAAAAATCGGTGCTAACCATGATACAGCCCGATCAAGACGCACCGAAGATAGACCTTTCGTCAGTCTCATTCGGCGCCCTCGCAAAGGCACAAGAAACACTCCCCTCTGTTGGTCGCAAATCGAAATCAAAGAAATCCGCCGACGAAGAGACCCCAAAGACAGAAACACCAGCGCCAAGGAAACCCACCAGATCAAAGGACGACCCGAAACCCAAGCGCTCCTCTAAGCATGCGCCCCAAGAACAAACCTCCAAGAAACCCGTATCCCGCCGTCGCGAGATCCTCCCAGACAACAAGCGCCAATACCGCGACCCCCGTTTCGACCCCCTAGTCGGCCGCGTAGACGAAGAGAAAGCCAGCAAAGCCTACGCCTTCCTAGACGAGTATCGCGACAAGGAGATGGCCGACCTGCGCGTCAAGATCAAGAAGTCCAAAGACTTTTACGAGAAGGAGGATCTCAAGCGCCAGCTTCAATCTATGGAGTCTCGCAAGAAGGCCAATCTGCGTAGACAGGAGGAGGAGAACTTGCTGAAGGAGCATCGCCAGAAGGAGAAGGAGCTTGTGGCGCAAGGAAAGACGCCGTTCTACCTGAAGAGAAGCGAACAGAAGAAGCAGCTGCTTGTGAATAGATACGAGGGTATGAGCAAGGGACAGGTTGACAGGGCGATTGAGAGGAAGAGGAAGAAGGTTGCGGGTAAAGAGAAGAAGGAGTTGGACTTTTTGTCGAGACGAGGATGAGACTTGTCTCATGATTGAAGCCATATATTGGAATGAGGATCGATTTAGCGGTTGGAATCGCAATGGGAATCGTTATCTTGACCCGAAGAATATTCAACGACCTCGAAACGGTGAACATCTGCCATGCTACAACTTCAGATGTCCACAAAGCCACTTCCAAACAAACAGTAGACAGTGCTCGTCAAGAGCAGACACGATCTTTCAAGCAAGTCAACGATCTTTTCATTGTTTGAACAGCTTAGCCCAATGCTATCCCTCCCGGCCACTTCCCATACAACCCGGGCCTCTAGGAGCAAAAAGTACCACAGATCAGCAAAACATTAAGACATACAACAGCGAGGATTCGCTGGTCGTCACCGACCCAACTACTAATTCGCCCCTTATCAGCTTATCTATGGGAGAGCGGACGGGGAATCTTGTCTGGAATCTAACATATCCGATGATTTGCCGAGGACCGCAAATGAGGACCCACTAAGAGTTGGCCGCTCCGAACCCGGCCATCAGTGTCGGGCGGGGACCAGTGTTTCGGCGGAGAATAATGGACCATGACCCAGAAATAAAGGCGGCGCGTATGGTCCCGTGCCGACGCGACACCCCACATCTTCGCAGAGCACCTCTGATACAGCCCCCAGGGTAATAAAGGTGGAACTCGTGCACGCAACCACAAGATGTAGTGGCGTTTGCCACATATAGGCCAACGTTATTGGGACCAATTCAGTCTATAACCACTACCGAAAGAATCCGCTTTAGTGTTTTCCCGCCAGACTTGTTTCTGTCACACTGTTTTTACAGTACATGTTATTATATTGGCAAATGAGGTCGGGATGATCAGCCTCTAATGGACTGGTCTGCGCTTCGAGGTGTGGAGCGAGCTAATGGCCAGTGCAACGGAGTAACAAACTTTAGTTGCACATCGTGAGGGCGAAGATTAGGCAAGTGTCAATGTGTATCACCTGCCTAACAAAAGTGGGTCTACTGAGCTCAACCATTCATGAGCTTGCTTTTGACAAGATTCTGCCCGAGTTGACCGCCAAATATCGTGGGGTTGATTTTCTCGGTCCGCTTTAAGGCGCTGTAATAACCTTTAATGAGTGCCTCATTCTAACAATCAAAACTTCGGATTATAGCTAGATTGAGATCATGTTTCCATCAAGTGGTAAAACTTTACCTCCTCCACCTCCCTTCAAAGTGGCATCAGAGTCACGGAATGAAAAGCCAGCTTCCAATGGTGGTCGTGGTACTGATGATGCTCTTACGGTCACTCGAATTCTTGAGGCATCTGATATTCCATGTTGCCTTGTGGGGATATCTGCGCTTATATTTTATGGCGCTGCTAGGGTACGTCCGGTATGTGTCCTTCAATTTCTTATCTTTGTATGGCCGACTAATAGGCTTGCTGACTCCTTTGCACCGGTTTATTAGGACTGGGAAATCTGTATTCCGACAGAACTCATTGGTAAGGCTGTACAGCTATTACAATCAGAACCACACTCGGCCTACTATGATTTAGTGGAGCCTTGGCCCTATCCAAGCACATCCCTTTTACATACCTATCATCGTTTTAAAGGCAAAGGCACCAACTTCTACTTTATCCTTATACCTGCGCAAGATGTCCATATAGCTTGCGATCCTTCGAATATCACACGCAGCCTTAGGGGGTTACCGTATCCTAAGCTAAGCGTCTTTATTCAAAGTTGCTTGGATACTCGTAACGAAACGCAACTTTGTGACGTTGTCGACGGCACTGACCTATCAGAACAATGGGGAGAAGAAAACCTCGAACTCGAAGGGTTTAATGATGTGGAGTGGGCCCAAGATATAAACAAACGAGGACGCGAATTTGAAAATGGCAGATTTGCGCACTGGGCTCCTTTCGCCTGGGATGCCCCGAGAAGTAGGCGGGATATGTGGCAGTCTGTGGTACGGACAAAGAAAGATAGGCTAGACTGGACAAAGCCGAGTGATGTCTTCATCACGCAGTACCGTATTATAGACGACCCGGACCCGTGGACTGTTCTTTCAGATGATTATTAAGGACTTAATGTATGGCGAAGTTGAATAAACCATATAGCCAATAGGCGATATTAGGTCCCTAAGCTATCCTATTTTAATACCGATCTCCTTTTGAACATTATCTATAATGTTTACCTTAACTTAGATATATGGGAATTAGGTTAGATTATATTTAGGTAATTGTCGTCAGTCTCCTAGGGACAACCAACGACTGCCTGCGTTCTCAGATATAAAACCTCACTATTCTTACAGTTCTAGTCGAGACCCAGGGTTCTCTTCATATCTTTGCGAATTTTCTTGTCACTCACTGAGGCTTTATAGACCTCGTAAAACTCTCGTCGCCCCTCCTCTGACAGATATGCATTCCACTCCCTGATGGTACTTCCGTATGTCCGAAATAGAAATTCAAGATCCTCGAAGTCTGAATTCTTTTTTCTTGACATCCAGGTTCCCAGTTTTCCTTCCACTTGCCAAGTTAAGAAAATTACGGGCACCTCTTCGCCTTGGGGAGTCCGGAAGCGAGGCCTGATCAGCTCGAATGAATCCTCCTGTCCCAAGACTGGTGTATTGAGCTGGCCTACACGATACCGTCAGCTAGCATCTTACGTCCTTTTGATATAGACTGAAGCTTTCAGTCGTACGTACCTGAGAGTACAATGTCAGCGCCGACAAGTTGTCCATTTTCGCCAATGTCAACGAACATTCTTTCCTGAATACTGCCTGTCATCTCATAATACGACAGTACGGCCCTAGGATAAGGTTAGCAACGACAGATTCACATTGAAAAAGTAACACGTACCAGGCGAACGGGGCTAGGGTTGCCCTGACTTGGCCAACATCATTCGCCAACACCAGAAGATCCAGATCCCTAGTTTCCCGACGGGACCCTCGAAGCTTGAGCGCCCACCCTCCAAACCAGGCATAATACTGACCGCTGAATGCTTCTTGGAGGTAGGAAGCAGCCTTGGCCATCTGCTCCGAAGTTGCTCTCGAGGCATTGCGTTCAAGGTCTCTCAACTCCTTTGGCGAATCTTGGCCAAAATATCTCGCCCCCTCAGAACGAACACTCAAGCTGGCCATCTTTGAGTTCTGGGAAGAATATGATAAGATAAGGACTGAATATTTAGTCAGAGCTTGGTATTCCGATTACTGCGTATATGATTCACGGCATAAAACGCTGGTATGGATTAAGGTATTTATACACACGAAACACTCGCTGGATTCAATTTGCACGACAAAAATAGCATCAGAGGTCGGGGCCCGTGTGGGGTCTCTAACGTTTGGCGCAGTCAGTCATACGGTCGGAATGTGCAAGCGCTTGTTTGTGACTCTTAGGTCACAGGAGTTGAGGCCGCGTCGAAGTCCCTGTGCCGTACCTGTCTCGTGATGATTATTGGCTGACATAACCGCGCGGCTATGCGTTGTCTTGACTACTTCTTGCATGCCCATAAAACGTCGACGAGAGCCAACAGATAGACAAAGTTGTTACTCTCAGCGTTTTCCGGGTTAATCACCATAAAGAAGGCCCAGGGGAAGGGGATTTACAGAGGGAGCCAAACGGGGATAAGAAACCGGAATAACGTGGCGATTCATACCGCCACATTCACCCACCAGCTTAGGCATTAGGATGAATTACTTTTGGTGTTAATTTTAACACAAGAATTATCTATGTAGATGGACACCTATTAAATATATTAATCATAATATTTGACTTAGGCTAATTCTAAAATCTAGATGTGTAATGGGAAGACCTTGTGTGCGAGCTGAGGGGTTAAGGTAGACTGTCTTAATCGGAGGAGTGGCACTCATATCATCTAAGCCAATAAATAAAGTGAGGCGAGCGGCAAAGGTGGATAGCGAAATCTAAGAGTACATACATGATCCAATTAAATGCTACTTTTAGTCGCACTTAAATATCACCACTACTAGAATTAGGAGGTTGGCGTTAATGCCAGGGTCATTAGCTGCTGTCTGAAACAAGGGCTGACCGAAATGGAGGGGCGTGGAGGTAAAGGAATGGAGCAGACACCGTTATCGTGTCAGCGTTTGGCATAACCGTCTCCAACGGTGTTACGGCTGATAACGGTCTGTACACGAAAACGGTGGAAAGCGGAACCTCTCGAGGCCGGTTTTCGGAATTGCCTCGAATCGGCTCATCACGTGCCTAGCCACTGCACTTAGTAGCAATTAAGTCACGCAAAAACGGGATTATAAGCTCATAACAGAGTAAAAAGAAAGTTTTAAACTCTTATTCTCTTATATTTAGTTCTACTTAACATCTATATGATTTAAAAAAAATACCTATAAGCTTAAGTCTGGTTGAAATTTTGCTGTTACTCTAAGTATTGCTGATAGGTAAGTAATACATATTTTTGATTGGATAGTCGATAGCTCGTGAACCTCCAAAAAATGAGGACTGCGTCTCCGAAAACAGAGGTTGCAACCCCAGAAAGCTGAGGCACTAGCACAGAAAAGAAGAACTTGACGGGATCCCGTATTTTCCACTACCTTTGGTCGTATGTGCTTAGAGAACTCGTGAACGCGGGCTATGTAGACTTCGTTGCATCGTTCCTTCAACCTCACAGCCCAACTCACACATCAGACATGAGATATTCACACGGTAAGAAACTTGTACGTCTTGTAGATTCGATTACAATGCTCAACCCGTATAGGTCCCCTTTCTGTCAATCAAGATGCCTCCCCCAAATGTCCATCAAACCACCAACGGAATCTTCCACAGAGCCGCTTACATCCAGCTTCTCAACAACCAGTCTTATATTATTATTATCTGTGCTGAAAATTCAAGGCCCCACGTCTCTGTGCCTTTCAGATATTCTTCGAAAAACGTGTACATTAGTCAGATTCGTCTTGCTGCCCTGTTGACGCTCAGGAGTAGAGAGGCGTTGCTCTAAAATAACAGGATGCCATTCGACGTTGACCCAATAGATCGGGGTGACTTTGGCAAGGAACAGCGAGATATTCATGAAGGAAACCGGCGTCCCACTGGTTACCAGCGGCTGGACATGCTATCAGCAACTCATTAAGTGTTATACCTAAATTCCACGATAGTGACAACCAACCTGCTAACGAGAACCTCGCATAAAGATGTTTGAGAGTAGGAATATTAGACGACCTTTGAATGAGACCTGTGCTTTATATCTGGAGACTCGCTTGTATAAAATGCCTCGGCTTAATTGAGTCGAGTTAGAAGTTGCTCACTGAAATCGTATCTATAGTACGATCAAGTGTTGGTCCAGCCAGCTCGGGCGTTTTCCCGTCCCAGCTGACTCGGACAAAACCGAATCGTCTAATGATTCGTTTCGACCTCGTAACCAAATAGGAACAGTGGCTCAGTTTAAGCTCGTAAGATTGTACCTGTTGTCTAAAATCTCCGAACCATGTCCAAGAGTGATATAAGAACGACATGCTCCATATCGTGTAAGTGAAGCTATCGCCAATTCTGCAACTCTGCGCCTCGTAATTGAAGAATTAATTCGCGACTCTGTTCTTGGCTTTGGTCCTCTACAATTAGTAAGAGTTGTTATCTGAGCACGTCAAGCTCCACCTCACTCACTGCGGCTGGTGAAGTCTGTTTCTTGCTCAGCCCCAAGCTCCGCATCGCCAAATGCGCCTCGTGTTAGTGAGCATGCGGCAGTAACGTATGCACCTCCTGACATGTGTGCTCGACATGGTCTCCTTATTTCTTTCCAACGCAACTATGATTAGTTAGCAAGCTGCCACCAAGTCCATTGGAAGCTTCGTCAATTTCATCTCTGCTGACTCCCTATGGGTTTGCACTTATCATGGGCCGTACAGTGAGGAACATTCTCCCGGTCAACGTGTGTTTAGTCATTGATGGCTTGGACGAATATGGTGGCGAGCATACGTATATCTGTCAACTGATAGGGAACATCGCTCGTTTGCCTTTCATCGAGCTATGTATCTCCAGTAGGCCTTCTGTTGTGATTGAGGGAGGAAAGCCTATTAACTATGGCTGTCAGCGAGCGAAACAACCCAATTGATCTTTCTATGGTGAGGGCCATATATCGTCATCTAGTCATTGAAGCCGATATCGAGGAATACCTCAGAGACAAACTCCTGGTTGACCCAGTCAGCTTTTGTTGATCACTGTATCCCTGATGCCGAAACCCCTTTTCCTTCCACGACTGTTACGAGTTCGAAGAGACTATTTACATACAGCGCATTCCAAAAAAGAAGACGTCCCTACATGGGGACTCGAGGCACGGCATTGGATCTCTTGCTTCCGTGTTATTTTGTGTCATTTGCTTATTCTTATACCTCCCCTCGCACTCTGGAGATGGTGTTTGAGCATCTGTTCCCATGACTGTTGTGCTGGCCATAATTTCTATGTTCTGGAGCGCTACTGGAATTGTGAAGCAATTTCGAGGTGAGCCATAGTTTGTCTTAGGGATGGATTTGTATAAGTAGATTTGCGTTGGACCTGTGATGACTGACGAGCATGAGACAAACGAATTAATGATAACCATTGAATATCTACTATATATGCAGACGACAACACTCAATCTCGACGAGTCCTATCTCTTGTGAGACAAACATGAAATCGAGGCTATGTCTCAGGTCGCACAATGACAATCGCAACTGAAGCTTGCCCTTCATCAACAAGATCAGGCCGCGTGGCCTAATGGCTAAGGCGCTAGATTTCGGTCCTCAGCAACTGATCCCTCTAGAGATTCCAGGTTCGACTCCTGGCGTGGTCGATTGACAAAGCTGATTAATTTTTGTGTTTTGCGGCAATAGTCCTTCGGTCTGAAGTCGACAATAATGTAGTGTTTCGTCTACTATTTATTGATGTCCTTTTTTGGTCGCGACAGGGACTAGCCAAGGTGTGTCATTTAGGGTCTATGTTCTCTGTGTGATCAGTGACTGACTTTAAAGTTGGTTGAAATAAAGGTATCTCGAACTTATATTCTGCTCTTGAACATTCAAGTACCCTTCCTTGTCTGCATATCTCTGCTTATAAAGCCCCTTTTAGACGGTCTCCCCTCCCAGACAGATGCCTATATCTACACAGTATTGTTACTTCTCAACTGTATTACCAACTAAGCACATCCAGTTCGCAATTCCTAAACATACAGGATAACAGCAAACTAAGGAACAGAGACGTGAGATGCAAAAAGCGTGGTTCCGCCCGGGATTGAACCGGGGACCTTCTCGGTGTTAACGAGATGCCATAACCAACTAGACCACGGAACCCAAGTGTGTGAGATATGATTCTCTTGGAGCACTGGTCGACCTGTCGCTATCTCTAACCAAGTTCCCATCGTTCACAAGCCATCAGAGTAGGCCTTGAAACCATTCTCTTATATAAATCAAAAGGGGCAATCGGTGAGCTACTGCAGTGAAAAAGTCATATATGGCATTCATGTACCTGTATAACCAGACGCCGTGTAACCCACGATGCAAGACGCCATCCATTCTCAACTTTATCTCCCCAATCAAAACGAGTTCCCAATGTCCCAGTTAAAGTTATCCATATCCTGCGTGTCAAACCCTTCAAACATATCGGCGTCGCCTGATGCATTCAAACTTCCTCCGTCATTGGCCGACCCAAGTCCCAGATCAGAGGGTACACCTCCCATACTGACATCGAGAGTCAGGTTGTCAACTGACATGTTATCGCCCTGGACCCCTGACGCTGCTGCAGCCATAGCATCTCCAAGCGCAGCGGTGTCACTGTCGAGATTGAGTGACATGTCCGCTGCCTGAAGCATTCCTTGCGCTTGGGGAATGACCATTTGCGCCTCGACGCGGCGGTGCAGCCGTACCACGATCTCGGCAAGTTCTGGATCCTTCTTCTGAAGCTTCCTGCAGCCTTCGGCTTCTACCTTGAGGAGATCTCGGAGGGTACGCTGGCGCTGTACTGGTGGGAGCATGTTGCCATTTGCGTCGAGCATGCTCACCACTGGCGCATCTTTCACGGCGTCGGGCGAGCATATCAACGACGTAGCCACGTCATAAACGACATTGGCGCTCCCCGATGCTGTGTGCTGTCGGATTTCCTCCAAAATGACATGCAATAGTCGTTTAGGGCCTAGTATCTTCAACCCTGCTAGGATTTGCCTATGGGTATAGGAGGTAGGCATACTGTTCATAGTAGGATGAATACTCCAGTGAACGAGACCTTGGATGGTGAGTTTGACAGCACTGGAGAGGCCACTGGGAGGTGTAGCAGTCCATGACTCAAGCTCATTGAGATCCGTGCCCCCTGTTCGACGCGAAAGTGGAATACTATCCTTGAGTGTCCGAAGCAGAGGCTCGATATCTTGATTCTTAGGGTCCCGGCGCTGGTATGTCCGTAGGGCGTGCTCCAGAGGTTTTGCAATGAGGTTTTTCACAGAAGAAAGCATTGAGCTTGCTTCTCCAGAGATGGAGCTCGGGAGCAGGATGAGCTGTAAAATTTTGATGATTGACTTTTGCTCCTTCTGGTCGATCCACAGGTATTCTGCCAGGAACCGGATTGCCGGCACAAGGGACGGTAGCAGGAAGGTATCCACGAGGTCTGTTTCGAATCAGTATACAGCACAATGATTGGTGACGTGAGGCTTACATTCTATGCCTCCCTTCAGACTTTCATCGTTGAGATAACCGTGCGTGTAGGCAACCACAATGCTCTGGAATAGGGGCGCCACAACAAGATAGAACTCTTGTGGCGGGCAAGAGGACATCAACTCATCGCCAAGACCACCGGCCTCGGTATCGAAGAGACCGTGAACCCAGCCATTAAGATGATCGTTTTCTCGCTGTGTGAGCTCATCGCCTTGCCGTCCGATATGTCCTCGGCCGATGATCTTGGCCACCCATGAGTCAGGAGTTGTGATACCAATGTCCACTGCGTTCAGATTATATCTATAGGTGAAAGCCAAAACGAGTAGTAGCATGGCGCCAAACTCCTCATACACGGGTTGGTATTCTTCCTGATCCTCTTCATACCTCCAATTGTCGAGCAACTGGCATAGAGGTTCCAGTATTGTTGGCAGCTTCTCAAACAAGAGAATGATATCTAATGATTGGGGTTTTGCGGCCAGTTGACTACAAAGTAGTTTTAGGGACATTGTCTCTTTGCTGTGACATGATTGCCGCAGCACCTATGGCATTGTTAGACCCTGAAAACTAGATGCACTTCAGGTTACTTACCTCGACAAGTGCCTGGCAAACGGCGCCAACATTACCATCCATCTTATCAAGCTCCCGGACCAAACCCTGAATTTTATCTGTATCAGACAAACAATCTTGGACCAACTTATCCTTGGAGTGTTTCTGCAGAGATGGCTCGTAAGAAAGAGAGATCTCGCCCAGAATCCTCTCAACATGCTCTCTCTGCACCAGACCATGCAGCACGCAAGCGGCACAGAATTCTTCTCGGATACTTTCAGTGTAAGGGTTGTTATTCCGAGACTCGTCAAACATGAGCGAGGCGGTAGGGAACAGGCTGGTGTCCACATGGGTCAAAGCCTCTGTGATGCAGAATTCAGCTGATGTGCCTGGGAAGCCGGGAGGCAAGAGCTGGTAGAGGAGTAACGGAACTTTGTTGATCAAGAATGAGCGTAGGAGGTGGGCGTCTTTCTGCCCCTCGTTACGGAACACGGCGTTCGCCAGGATATCGAAGGATGCGAGGATCAGATCGATGGCACTTGACTGTACATCGCCTTGATACTTGTTGCTCATGTAGGAAAAGAGAGCATGGTCATCCAAGAGAGGGCGTGCAATAAGCTGAACAAGTTAGCATACAGTGGTATTCCGGACAACATTATCACTTACTGCAGCATTGAGATAGATGTATAACCCAGCTCGGGTGTTGCTGATGTTGATTACTGTTACAGGAAAGTTATTAAGCCCAACAGTAGAGTCGAGAAGCTCATCCATGGCAGCATTAGCAACCTGCTTCTTCTTGTCGGCAGGATCAGAGCTGGCATGGAGAATCTCAGTTCGAAACAGTTCGAGCCTGTCCGTTATCTGTGGCACAAGCTGCAACGTTGGTACAAAACTTGCCAAGCTGGTAGATAGCTCTTTTCGGACATCTATGATCTGTCAATACAAACTATCGTCGGGGGGATGATGAAACGCTGCGTACCTTTGGCAAAAGGTTTGCTCACAGCCCCTACTAGAATATCATTCTCGCACAATCGCAGCAATAGTGCAACTAGAGCTGCTCGCGACGACTCCATCTCGTCCTTGACTTGAGCCGTGTGCAATTGCGCAAGCATATCGGTCGCAAAGGCAGTAGATGCGGTGGTGAACAGCTCCATCCACTTGGATATTATCATGGCCACGTCCAACGCCGTTTTGGAGTCTCGTATCGCTCTCCCTTCTACCACAGCCTTGGTGAGCCTGTAGAAAAGGACCTCCTCAGCCCAGTAAGAGCTCTTCCATCGCGTGATCTTCTTCTTAGGCTGATTATTTCCCGTCTCTTTCTCTTTTCCCTTGTCCTTTTCATCTTCCTTCCCATTCTCCTTGCCGTCACTGTCTTTGGGCTGCTGCTGTTGCGCTTGTGCGTGGGAAGAGGAGTACTTGTACAAGGCCCTTAATATTGATGGAGTGTCGACATAGCCCAGTTTTGTGAGAACTTGGAGATACGGCGGGATTCGAGGGTCGAGACTGTTGTCGTTTGACGGTTGGGGACGAAGGAAGAAGTCGGCGACGAGAGCGGGAGGTAGAGGGTGTTGGTCGTGTACGAGTCGGACGAAGGCCTCGAATTTGTCTGCCTCGAGTCGTTGCGAGATACAGCGTGCGACGAACTGTGACCAGTACTCGAGCGCCGCACGCAAGGTATCTCCAGCTGCCGCAGGGTTATCCATCGTAGCCAAGAAACTCGATATCGATCGTCTCGCCTAGAGGATGGTCGTCGTTATCGCGATGGATTTCAAGGTGGACAAAGAAGCTCTGAAACGCGTCCCCTTGGGGAAGAAAGTGTCTTGTGGGTTCTTTCTTCTTCGCAAACTCTAACAGAACCAAGAATTTCGAAAATTGGAGTATTACGGTAGCGGAGAATTACTATCCCGGCGTGGGCGCATAACTTATGTGGATGTGAAGCTTAAGCTGTCGCGCAGTTGAGACGGTCTTTGGCGGTTGAAGATGGTGGGACCCTTTGACTTATGTGCGGATTAATTCCGCGACTGAGAGGATAGGCACTCAAGCCTACGTAGGGATCATCTACGACCACAAATGATAATAGAGTCAGTAGAGGTTACCAAATACAACGCTCCCCTTCTATTGACAAATTAGAAGACCTAGATATTCTTGGTTACACCAGGCTCAATCCCCTCCAGTATCTCCACCAGTTCCCCCCAGACCCGCCGGTTCAACTTATCCTCCGTGCATGCTCTTGGGCAGTTCATGTAACTCGCCATTAAACATGATCTTCCCATGTAATTCCTCTCCCGCAAATGCACCAGCCAGCAATGCCCGAGATCCCATCTCTGGCGTCCGTCCCAGGATCGCCCGAAGGCCGTTAAACACCAAATTGAACGGGAAGGGCGTGTTTCTGAAGAGCTGCGTACAGCAAAAGCCGGGATGCACGGTGTTGATAAGCATGTGTCCTTTGCCAGATACTTCTACTGCTTCAGCAAGTTTTGTCATGAACATAATCTGTATCAGCTTTGCATTGCTGTAATGCTGTATGACACTAGTCTGGGCATCAAGACTCTCAAGGATATTTGGCTCTTGTACGGGAAGATGGCCCTGGTTAAGCGTCAGTACAGTATGTAATGACTGTTCGTGAAAAGAAAAAAGGAAAACAAGAAAAAACTCACACCAAAAGCGGCATCCGAGGATACGAGGACAATATGAGGAACGACATTGAACCTAGTGGCCGTCCGTCTCAAAGCAGGCAGAACAAGAAGAGTGAGCAGAGCCGTTGATATAACATTGATAGTCAACATTGACTCATGACCTTCTATGACCTCACGTTCAAAGATGAGAAAGCCTGCATTGTTGATCAAGGCGTCCACTCTCTCCAGCGTATCGACACGAATAGCAAAGCCGCGAATACTGGCATGCGATGCAAAATCCAACTGCCAGACCTCGACAACATTGTGTCTTCTGGTGGTCTCTTCAATGTCTTTCCTTGCTTCCTCGCCTTTCTCCGGATTACGACGTGCCAGAATTACCTTGGCGGCATTGAGCCGCGTAAAGTGTCGAGCTGCCTCAAGGCCAATACCTGGTGAACATAGTGTCAGTTACAAAATTCGGTGCAGTATCGGACATATAATTACCGCTGTTAGAGCCAGTGACAATAAATGTTTTGCCTGTACAGTTTTCTTCTTGTGGCGGTATTGTCATGGATTTGTCGCGGGCCATATTCATTAAGAAAGCCATGATTACTGGATTTTCTGATATAACCCTACACATAAGTAAGCAATGGAGCGACTTAGATACCCACCGCATACTTGCTGTACATTGTTGCCTTCCTTTTCCTTTGGTTCGGAAACCGAAGGACGAGGCTAAAAGAGAGAGTGCCCATCATAGGAATACGTGATAAACATCAGGCTTGAACAGACTGGTCTATTTGGATTTACGAGTCTGCAAGTAATTACTATCAGAACGCACATACACTTTGGAATATGTCGATGTTCGAAGTTTGTTCATACATGTAATAATTAAATACGTATTAACGAAATATATAAGCCAATTCTCATAACATCGGAAACTATAGTAACCGTTACCAAACTCCTACCTGGATATCTCGAAACCTAACCAAACCCCAAGCCAAGTCTTTACTTCTCAAGGACAGTCATCAAAGTCCTCTTTCCAGCCGCCCAGTCACCAGCCTTGTCAACCCCCAGAGTCCGACCCTTCACGAACCAGATCAAGAGGCTGAACATTTTCATGGTCCCCCTCTGGCCCGTCGCCCTGCTTCGACCAAGCGACAATGCAAATAAGGGCATCTTGAGAACAGAGTACTCTGCAGCCTCGCCGCCGTCAATGTGAACTGGGAGAGTCTTGATGAGGTGCAATGCCTGGGCGTCTGCGCGACCGAGCTGCGAGCCCTCGAGGTTGCCAGCGTCGCCAATGACGAAGATGTTCTTGTGGCCTTGGACCTGCAGGCGTGTGGTCTGCTTGACGAAGCCGCTGCTGTCGAGGAGAGTTTTGGGCACGAATTCGGTGTTGGGCACGATGCCTATGGCGGGGAGATAAGCCTGTGTGGTGATCTTCTTGGTGGTGCCGTTAGCGGAGCGGACCTCGAGTACAATGTCGGACGATCCTGGTGTAGGTGTCGCGCTGACGACGGTTGACTTGGGCATGGCCTTGACTTTGAGCTTCTCGAGCTCCTTCAGGGTCTGCTTGCGAACTGCGTCGGTAGCAGGGGGGGACAGGGGAAGATCGCCAGAGTAGATAAAGATGACCTCCTTGGTTCCATGCTGAGAATACTCAAATCCCAGCTCACCAGCTGTCTCGGAGCCGGTCAGACCGCCGCCGGACACAACAATGGTCTTAGCCTTGCTAATCTGGCTCTGAACCTCGTGAAGCTTCGCCTTGGTCTCTTCAGTAGTACCAGTGCCCTTCCAGACCATACCGTCCCTTGCCCTCGAGCCAGTAGCGATAACAAGGGTGTGGTAGTTGACCTCACGGACGGCAGCGCTGTTGTTCAGCTCGACACTGACAACGTTGGCGGTGTCATCAAGAGCCACGGCCTTGCCCTGCATCCACTCGAACTTGTCGGAGGGATAGGTGCTGAAGATGGGTTCGAAGGGAATCATGACCTTGTCGTCGGAGAGTTGGCCGGGGACAACGACACGAGGCATGGCGACGGGCCAGAAGAAGTGAGTGTTGGGAGCGACAACAACCATCCTGAGGTCGCTGCGCTTGAGGACGTGGTTGACCATTGTCTGGCGGATGACAGGCAGGGCGGCTGGGCCTGCGCCGAGGACTACTATAGTCTTGATATCGGACATTGTGATTTTTAGTGTCGAGGTTGGTGTAAGTGTAAGTTGAAGGTGTAGATGATTCAACACCGGAGGATGTGAAGATGTGTCACTTGTTAGGAGTGAAACAAAGCGTAAGTGATCCAACTGTTGGCTTTTTTATTGTTGTTGTGTTGAGTTGAGATAGTTCATCCATAACAGGATCTCACCAGCTCTATATACACCATCCACGATGGTTCCATCCCCTACCTCTCTGGCAGATTGGAAATACATTGGTTTGATGACCATACATCACCGCGCGCCCAAGCGGTCGAACAAAATCTCAAAGCCTCCGTGCGGTGTCGAAGCTTGGGCTTCGAAGCTTGCAATGCCTATATTTTAGAGTAGACATTAGCAAGACAAAAGCCGCGCGCGCGCGACGGGTTCTTAGGCAGAGTTGGTTTTGTCAGGGGATCCATAAAGTTACGGCACCGGCCAATTGTATTGCCTGCCGCTGATTGTCCCCTCTCCCGCGCAGGCTTCGAAATCGTATGGCTTGCTTGGGCTTTGTAAGCAGCCACAAGCTTCATTTCGACCGCCGGAAATGTTTGATGTTGTCTGGAGAGCGAAAAGCGAGCTACCGACTAACACAGACGTTGTTATGTTCGCTGTCTTGAAACAGTGATACAAACAACCCGTACAGTTTTCTTGCTGTGCCTTATCAGACAAGTCATCAAAGCAATGGAAGACTTGGTACACGGTCGCGTGCCGCATCACTCCTTTTCTTGTGCCCAGGCAAGCAGCCATCCTCGTCCAGATGCCGAGTAGGGTCGAGTTGTCGGCAGGTGAGTGCGGCCAATTAACGGCTGATCCAAGTAGAGTGGAACCCAAAGTGACAGTTGAGATCGAGGCCCACCTCAAGCCGACGACTTTAAATAGCCTTATCATGGGATATCATGAGGTACAATTATTGAAGTCCAGGTTAGAACTACGAAGGTCATTTCATTCGTTATTAAGTCCTGCGAGGAAAATTATTATCTGGGACAATTGAAAAGACATCCTACTCCCATTTTTATACGCCTCTTGATCGCTCTAGGTTAGGTGACAAGCATTATACCACCATACACATGATATCAACTGTCCATTTAGATACAAAAGTTATATGGAAAAGCAGAGTGTAACATCATGATGAAACAACTGGACTCTGACGAAGAACATGATGATAATGAAAAAACTGATGTGACTTACATTCTTCGACAGATACAAGGCTCCTCATTGGTCAGCAATCTCAGAACATGCCCTCATTGTATAATGCGTGGATGTAACAATCCACTTGGACGAAGCAATAACCACTTCGTGCATTCAAACTTTTCTCTATTGAGACCGACACGAAAAGGAACTACCTATGATGATCTTTCTTGACAGAATCACTAGGGAAAAAAAAGGTGATATCATCAAAAAATTCTCAACTACGAATTTCAATCATGATCGCAACTATTGTCAGCATGATGAGCGGATTTGATCCTTCGATATCCAAACCACGTAGTCTTGACAGCCACTCTAGGCAATGATGATAATGCCCAGATAATTCTCCATAATTATTCATCAAGATTGGTTGAACCACTCTTATACCCCCTATGACAACAGTCCGTCACAGTCCGCTGTACATGTCCATCTCGATCCCGAGCCGTTACTCGTCATACCCTGCAGCGTCACCGCAGACAGACCATGACATCTGTGTCAAGGAGCGGCCCGAAACCATGTGCGAATGCAAACAATGCTATCGACATCACGTACAACAGCTGTGGGTGCGGTGACGATGGGAATATCCCTAGGTTGCTGACCATCTTGTCTCGAATGAGCTGGGCGTGGGCAAACTTGAACGTAACGCCCACGACGTAAGAAACAGGCAGTCGAGATCACCGCGCACTGACGGTGACATCCCCGACGCTCATCAACCGTCATGGACAGGGGAAGGCTGAAGCTTTGCTGCCTATCGAGAACGGAAGCCCAGGTGGTAGTGGTGCCGCTCAAACGTCATATCCCTGAGAGGCGCTGTAGTATGATGCAAAATTCGCCGCAGGGCAACCCTCCACCGTCGCTTATTACCAGCGACGGTCAGCTAGTCGCCCCAGGGTGAGAGGTCACAGGCACGGTCGGATATTAAATCATTGCTGTTGCAATTGCGTAGATAAGCGACTAAGTTCTGATAGAGATGCAGAGCCCCCCTGGCGAAACTGTATGTCATCTTTGTGAGACGACGTCAAAACAAACATCACAAGCAAGGATAGGGCCGATGGGGATGTGGACCCGAGTCGAGGCCAAGCCAGGGAAAGCAACGATGGGTTACAATCTGGCGGAGTTAGCCGGACTGAGACGCTGAATAAGGCAGTTTCGTAGGTGGCATTGGTGATATCCATATTTTCGTATAGACACGGACTTGGACATTGCAGTGTCGTCATCACGTGTCACGACAGCTGATCTGAAGGCGCTGGGAATAATGACATGCCTTTTCAGGTGCCAAGGTTTTATGCAAGGGGCTCAGAAAGGGCTGGGATGGGAGGAATGGCGACCAGACCTCGAGATCATGGGCCTCTGCTTGGTCGAGAACAGGGCCTGGAAACCGTTTAGGAAGGCTAATGTCGTGAACCGGAGACCTCGTGGGGCGCATGTTTGACAAGATGCGGCTCTAAAAGACTCTGACTTTTGGCGCTTGTCATCTAGATTCAGCACTCTCAAAAGACAGGGAACCAACCAACAGGAAGTTGACGTCGAGCGTGTGAAACCCGTGCTAGCCTCATCGTCTGGCTTTCCCATTTCCCTGGCTGGCCAATGACGCAGATGGAATGTTGCAGCACAATCTCTAGCCTTGTGGGCTAAGGATGTGCTCTGGCTACTGCAAGTAGCCTGCCCATGACGCTGTACCTCCCCAGAGCTGCAGCGAGCAGCAGCGGGCGAGCGTGCATACAGTGCAATGGGAAAAGAATGGCGAAACGGTGGTGAGGCGAGATATGACGGTGTACGGTAGCAGCTGCCCTCTCACGTCGCACAGACGGGGAGAGCACTCCAGAATTCCCAGGCCAAAAACAAGCCCGGTCGATGACATCAGCAATGAGTGGCCCTCCTAGCGTGGCCGCTGAGTGACCTCATTGGCGCCCCTGGTTTTCTGGCGAAGGTCCATGCATGCCGTCATTGGCCCACTCCCTTTTCTTCACTTGCTGAGTGGCACAGTCCAGTCTCTGGGGAGGGATAGGCACTGTGATGATGTTCGACGTAATAGCGGGCTTCCTCTCCGTTTCTTCTCGAGCTAGTCCACTCTCGTGGCGTTTGTTGATGAAAGGACGCAACAGGGGGAGCTGTGCTGTAAGTCGCTCGGTTTCGAGTGTCGACGTCAATACATGAGTTCATTCTGGGGCGTGTTTGCCGGGGGTCCTGATAGACCACCACATATCATAGACTGGGGTATGAGGTCTACTGAAGATCCGGATATGGGGGTAAGTGGGAGTAGCCTCGTCCGCAAAACTTTGTTCCAGCGTAGAGTAGCATCAGTACAATTCGAAAACAAAGCATAGAGCGTGATCTTGGGGAAATCGGGCGCCAAGAGGAAACTAGGTTCGGAACCATGGCAAATTCGCAAAAATCCCATGTCCTCCCACCAAAATTCCCTCACGCGGGTCCAGTGATGTGCACCTCCCGAGAAGCATATCGGAGTCTCCCCACGTTGATACTACATAGTACGTTTGAGCCGCAAAAGATTATCTTCGACATGACACCTAGTGACCCATTGAATATGAAACCTGTAGCTCCCGATATACGCCAAAGGATGCCAACCTCAACATCGTGAAGAACTTTGTTTCTGGGGCTACTGTAAACAACCGCGCCAAAGCCGGGAGAAAGCCAACCCGAGCTTCTGTGCTTTCAGCGATGATCCTTCCAAATGCTGAACGTGTCTCGGACGATCACCGCCCCCTCTTTTTCTAAGGGTCCTGTCTTGGCAAAAGAGTCTAGAGCTCAGCGAACCGTTGTGCTTTCAAAACAACCGCGTGACCCGCCAGAGGTGAAGCTCGTGGTCCCTGAAATGGGACTGCGTGATTACAGAGCAGGGTCTCATGGCCTCGAAGCTGAACAATCATTCAACGGACTTTGGGTAAGAAGCGGGCGCATTTTGCAGCAAGTCTTTTTTCCCCCGTCCTAAAAACGCATGTTTTCTCAGGCCACGAATGCCTCCGCATGCATCACTGCCCCGTCTTTAGGCTTGGGCTTCAAGACCTGATTCCCAATCAACAACCACCGCAACCACCATATGTGAAGCAATGGTGCACGAGATGACTTCAATACCGGGCCCAGATCAGCAGGGTCTTGCTGTGTTTGTCTAGAACTCCATGCCACTGCTGTTAAGCTCTTGTGTGCATGAGTGCAGGGGTGGATTTGTTGATCAGCAAGAGCACGGGTTACACAATACACAGTGAACTCTCACGTTCGTACTGTAATTATGCCATCAACCATGGCCTCACCTCTCAGAAGAGAAGCCGTCAGGCCGTGCAAAAACAACAAAAGTGGTGGCAATGGAGAAAAAGGACCCTGAACAACAGGGGGTGCTGGGCTGTAACAAATCAGACAGGACAGCGTCAGGGCGCAGGGATATACCGATGATCTCTCCGAGGCTTACAGTACTGCGTAACCGCACCGACAGAGCTAGACGAGCTCCAGTCGCGACTCGTCAAGCTACGCCATATGCGTACGCTAGGCGACGACAATCTCTGCCGATCAGTCGCTCATGATGGCATAACATTGGTACGAACTAGCTGTTGAGCCCCGGTTTTTCCTCTTCTGCTTTGAGTAGAGGAGAGGGGAAAACCTACTGTGTATATTTTGCCTCGTGCTTGTTGACGGCATCGCAGACGGGGATGACTCCCGGGCTTGGATAGTCAGTGTGGGAGGGTAAAAAAAAAGAAGGGTCCATCCATGACAGCGACAATGATGCGCTATAGACCACCCACACCCCCATTACACAACACAGCAAATCGTCGAATCCACTCTGACTACATTTTCAAGGGACCTGGGGGTGGAGGCTTGCAGCCTGTACCTTGCCCGCTCCGCTCCTCTCCTCTGGCCTGGCCGCTGTAGCTGCATTCTCGGGCCTGTCTTGGGCTGTAGAGTTTTTGGTATAATAAGACCCTGAGATTCCCCCCTTGGGTTCAATCATCATCTTCCATCACAACAACAACAACAACCAGCAAGCAACTCTTCAGCCTCATTTTTCAAATCCCTCACATTCAGCCCCGGCGTTTTATCACAAGCCTATTCACCTGTTCATCTCTTCAATCAAATCGACTTTTATCTGCTCTCAAAGCCGGTAACTTTCAATACAACTTCATTGCCTCAATACACTTGCACAAATACCAAACAAACCCACTCATCATGCCCGGCCGATCTGACTACGATTCTTCTTCCCTCTCCATGTCTCCTCCCCCCCCCACCAACCTCTCAAGCTATGCTCGCTTCATGCACGACCATACGAAACGCCAGATGGAGGCTTCCGGTGCTAGCCCTCCTCCCTCCAACGCTACTATTCAGCGCGCCGGCCGTTCATCTGCCATGACCAACGGCCACACCAGCCCCAGCTACCAATAAGTTTTGATGACAATACGACATCATTAGAACTCTATCACCATCAGGAGTCCTTTTTTTCACAATTGTTTGTCGCTCTGCCTTGGCTGTCGGGGCTGGGGGTCCCATGTCATCAATTACGACGTTAACGGTGGCTGAGACCAGCCCCAGCCCCGTTCCCAGCCAAGGCCTCATCAAGCTACATCATCACCTTTATCTCATGAAACAAGACATTGTTCACGGCGTACGGGGTGCCTAAAAAGTTCATTCTCACATGATCATGTGGCAAGATTTTTATTTTATTACCAAAGTTCATTTTCTTTACGAACACGATATGCAAGGCGTTTTTGGTGAAGGGGTTTTAAGTCTGCATTAGCAGCATTGTACTACAAGACTAGCGAGCTTAAGGATATATAGCATCAGAGGAGGAAATATGGTATAGCATTTAGCTATCAGCTGCATTAGCAGTACGATCAATGATAAAAAACATCTGAAACAATATTTATATCGAAACTATCTCGTGATCAAAATTGTTTACTTTGCAGTTAAAAACGTCTTTAGGTAAATCCACCTCATTGCACTTTCGCACATCGAGGAATGCCAACATTGAAGAATTTTTATTTTTCTTATTTTTCGGACTTTAACCTTTAAGGTACCCAAGTCTTCCATTTATCTTCCATAGTAACATTGAAGAATAAACACACTGCGCCTTAACGCCAAATTCCATTATGACTATTTTCGTGCAAATCATTACGTCGAATCCCCAACTCCATCTCTCCTTGGTATAATACTGATTATGATTTCTTCTTCAGCCCTAGTGCTGCAGCATGATCCTTCTTCTTTTTGACGACTCTTTTGAATGTAGGAGCTGGGACAGCGGGCTCAGGGATGGTGGGTGTTTGCTCTGGCGTCTCATCCTCAACGATAGTATCCATTTGCGACCGTGCTGCGGCGAATGCCTTCTTGGCTGCCTCCTGATCCTCTTTTTCTTGCTTCTCTCTCTCCTGGTCTTCGGTTCTGATAATTGTGTCGGCAAAGTCGACGCCTTCTTTCTCAGAGCGGTTGATTCTGGCGTTTCTGTGACGTATCTCATCCAGCGCATCGGCGGCGGCCATCTCTCGCTGAGCATCCAAGTTCTTGGCTTCCAATTCCTCCATAGCGTTCTTTTCTTCCTCACCGGCAGCTTCTGCTTCCTCCCTCTCTAGTCGGTCGAGTCGTTCATCATCGCCTTCGTTCTCCGTCTCGCGGTTGCGCCATGGTTCGTTGTTTCTCACAGCGCCGCTGACTACAGCATAGTCATTGTTCTTGGGGTCGGTCTTGAGTATGATCTCCGAGCTACAGCCTGTACAACGGATATGCAACTGGGAAATGGTTAGCTGAAGTCCCAATAACGGCACGAACCCACTCACCATTATAATCTGAATTCCCAAGTACTTCTCATCCGGCGGCGTTATCTTACGGGAATTAAATTTACGCCCCTGGGAGCTGTTAGCGTATGAGCCCTATAAATGCGTTATCGCAGCTGGTACGGCCGAGCTTGTTCTTGCATAACCTAACCTGGCACAACGCAAAAGGGGACACTTTCAAGCTCTGGGTTGCATTGAAAGTCAAGAGATAGACGCACTTTGTAGATAAAAGTTCCGCATCTAGTACATTTCATCGAAAAAGCTGAGAAGATGTTAGTACTCAACTCGAATTTTGTGTATAGGAGGGAATGACTAACGCGCCATGATGCGAACTGCTTGAACGCGAGGCCCGGAGCTCTTAGGCCCGCGCCGGCGCTCAAGAGCGCTCGGATCAAAATCCGGGGGGTAGTATTTCTGCAGGACCTTTCGTTCAGACATCTTGTTGGAGTTCTGAAAGGACTTGCGATGTTGGAGATGTTGATGTTTGGTGTTGAGGCAGCCGTAGAGCTTTAGTGGGTAAGCGCGGAAAAAAGCCGGCAAAGTGGACCCACCCACCCTTTAGTCAGCAGTCTCGGCGTTCTTTGTGTACCTTGGTGATCAGGACGAACCTATGAGTTATAGTTGAAACGGAGTGAAATATGAACAAAAGAGAATTTAAAACGGAAAGGAGAGTTTCGACCTTGTACAACAGGACTTGAGATTTAGTTATCCGAAAGTTTATTGTAGAGTATATTATTGGAAAAGCTTGAACCGATTTCGCACGCATTCTGCATTTTATGACCAACTCTGATGGTAATGATTCATGATAGACTTCGAGCATGTATGAATGCCACATGAATGAGTTAATTGCTTCCAGATATAATCTTACAATGTATCTCTTTTTACACATGTAGACCATAGCCTCGACTGCTTATTCAGCGAGTACATCAAACGCGTGCGTCGTGGCCAATAAGCTTACATCAACCCATGTACTGGCGGCCCCACACACTTAAACATCTATCCACCCGCATGCTTAACGTCAGAAACTCCAAATCTCAGACGACACAACATCACGAAAATGGGTAAAGCTGAGGTCGGATCAACGAAATACGTCGCCAACCGCATGAAGTCCAAGGGGCTTCAGCGGTTGAGATGGTACTGTCAAGTTTGCGGTAAGCACGCGCTATCCTGGCTTCAAAGAAGCCAACAGCATGCGGAAACTCATCATCGTGGTTTCTGTTTATCGCGTTTAAGAAACAAAAGCTGACTGCTACATAGAAAAGCAATGCAGAGACGCCAACGGCTTCAAGCAACACACAATGTCTGAGTCTCACGTTCGGCAAATGCTCGTAGTCGGCGAAGATCCCCAGAAATACATCAAGGAGTATACTAGACAGTTTCTCAGTGACTTCCTCATGCTTCTGAGGACTGGGCATGGTGAAAAGCAAGTTCATATTAATCACTTCTATCAAGAGTACATTGCAAACAAAGTAAGTTCTTGCACGATTCTATTGCACGAATCTCCGCGACTTTCGAGGTTCATTCTAGCCATCCCCAAACGACCCAAACGACCCTATTAGAGCACATAACACCTCTCAAATAACCCAGCGCATCTCTTCTTACTATACTAACTGCTTGCAGGAGCATGTGCATTTGAACAGTACCCAATTTAGCTCTCTTTCAGAGCTAGGGAAGCATCTAGGCCGTGAGGGGATTTGCCGCGTTGAGGAGACCGAAAAAGGTATACATATTGCCTGGATAGATAAGTCACCTGAAGCTTTAAGACGACAAGAGGCATTGCGGCGCAAATCGGCGCAGGATCAGGGTAACGAGGAGCTGGAACAGCGGATGATTCGTGAGCAAATCAAGCGAGCGCAAGCCACCGCCAGCACCCGCGACGAAGACAAGGAAGAGGACCCCGAGGCGCGAGAACTTAAACGACAAGAGGGCGAGAAAATCAAGCTATCATTTGGAGCGAAACCAGCTATCCCTGAAACGAAGACATCGGAGAGTCCTGCGACGGATACAGAAACCCCAGAAGGAGAATCCTCAAAGACACAAGATACGACTACGGAGAAAGGAAAAGAACCTGAAGCAGCACCAGCAAAGCCAAGCGGATTTGGAGGCATCTCTATGAAGCTTGGTGGAAAGCCTCAAACCAAGAACGTCTTTGCTCAGGCCAAGAGGAACGCCCTCTCTTCAGGATCCAAGAAGCCAGCCAAAATTGAACAACCAAAGAAAATGAGCGAAGCAGAGCGCATTATGAAGGAGGAAATGGAAAAGAAGCGATCAAGAGAGTCTGCCGGCTTTGGTTTTGGTATGGGCTCTGGTAAGAAGCAGAGGAATATCTAGAGTTCAGTACTCTGTTTCAGAAGGTACAGCGCCACAGGAATTGTTAGTGGAAGGCAAAGATGTATTTGTATGAAGCACAGGAAATGGCCGGGGCGTTTGGCTTGATTGTCTACTATATACCACGACGATATTTTTTAAATGATGATACACGGTTTTCCGTAACCTCTACATAATCACTGCTATTCCAATCCCTCCAACGCCAGTTTCGCCAGAAACAGTAGAAGAAATCATTTCAAGTCGGTCGAACGCTACATAGTCTAAGCGTCGTTGTCCGCCTCTGTGCCGTCGCGCCTACAAATCCAGGATGTCAGCTCTATCCCATACCACCAGTATTAATGTTCGACTTACGGAATGTACTGTATCCTATACTCGTCCTCCAGCGTCGACCGGATCTCATCAGGCAGTTGTCCTGAGACTTTGATGGCGTACATGCCGGGCACATAGCTGTCGAGGCGCTGGTACTTTGCGATCCACGATTTGGTAGGGTTTGCGAGCGTGATCACACCCTCGAAGACCTGGGATGTGCAGCTTTCGATCTGGTCCTGCGAGTGCTGGAGGTGCAGGAACTCTTCGCAGTTGGGGCAGCCTTCGTCGCGGAAGCGCTAGAAATCGTAACATGTTAGCTTCGTCGGCTTTGCTTGGGATTTCAAGGTGGGAGAGGACGTACGGAAAAGGTCATGACGATGGAGCAGACCATGCAGGCTCGAAGGTAGCGCGCTTGGCCGGTTGAGACGTAATTTGAAGATGACATGGTTTCGTTTGTCGTGGAAGGTATCGTAGAACGGAGGATCTGGCTTCGGGAGGTGAGGTTGGTCGTGGAGAGTGGTTGTTTAATGTAGATCAACGTCGCGACGACAAAGGCGGCGACGAGGAGCTGTCATGCATTTAAGCGAGGTATGCAATAATGCGATACCCACCTAAACTTCAATCCTAATTGAAGATGGATCTCAACTTGAACCACCAAGAAGCTTTATTGTTTGTTGTTTCAAAATGGCGCAAAATTCAAACCAGGGAAGCCAGAAGAACATCTTTCAACAGAAGGACCTTGAGAAATCTCATGATATTCTTACCTGCACCATCAAGGAACCACCATTCTCATACGCACACCTAGAACTTGTCACAGATGCTCTGAGCAGCTCATCTGTCACACTCGATGATATTTCACTCAAAAGCTATTGCACAACTGCTTGTCGCCAGTTCTTAGGGACTACAGGCGCTGCTATTTCGATCGATATTCTCAAAGTCGAAAACAACCATGCATGGGTCCGTGTCCCAAGGCCAGACCTTGGCTCTTTCGCTGCAGCAATTACAGCTTGGCGAGGCACAAGCGACAATGGCGAGCACGTGAGCCTACAATTGCGACAATGTTCAGACTGGCTTGGTGCCATGGTTGGAACTGAAGGGCAAGATCGGCTATGGAATTCTTGAAGAGTGGCAAGTGTGTCATATTTATCATCATACAACCGAATCCTCATTTTTATCATCTCATCTAGATGGGGGTATAAATGTATGAATGTACATCGCCCATCGGCCTACCCTGCAAATGCACCGTTTCCAGACGCCCGGGACCTGAATACACTCTGAACTCGCCGCCAGCGCCGCTTTCTAAAGACTCTCCACAGTTTTTACATTAGAGAGGACATAAGAGAGCTTTGCGCATATGCCTGACAGTTGGTCAGTATTGAGAGTTGCAAATTGGACGAAGGGTGTCAACCTACCATGGGCTTGATATCGGGATGAGGCACAGCTTCAAACTGCTCGTACTGGAGCTTGTAGTCGGGGCCGATATTGATGTAGGCACCCTTGTTCTCTGTCGAGTCACAGTATCGGGGGGCAGAGAAGACTGAAGGAAAATTTAGCAACCAAGTTAAACAAAGATACCCATATCAACTTACCGGTAATACAACGGCCATCATGCTGGACCTCGTAACCATCCATACGAACCTCGTGACTTCGAATAACAGCCTCAAGGCCGTTCTTCTCGCAGAACTTTTTGGTGATGTCAGGACCAAACTGCATACCGACACCACGCTTGCTGGGTCCTCGGCCCTCCTCCTCCTGGGGGTCGGTCCAGAGCATCTCCATCATCAGACCAGCCTGACCGGGTTGTCGCTGGTTGTGTCGGTTCAGTTTTCGGATATCGTCGAGAGTGACGCTATCATCAGAGAAGAGACCTCCGTGAAGCACAAGGTACTTCTTGCCAATAAGAGTAGCCAGTGCTAAAGCAGAGAAACTCTCAGAAAACAGCTTGAAGGTCCTGTGTTCTCAGTCAGTAATGTTATATTAATAAACAATATGCGGATTCTTACCTCTCGTTGTACTTGGCCTTGCACTCGCCCTCGAAGCCATAGACTCGGTTCATGTCGTCGGTCTCATGGTTTCCACGGTTCAGGAAGAATTGGTTAGGTCGCAGCCACTTGTAGGCATACAGGAGCAGAGCGATCTCAGTTGACCAAGAACCTCGGTCCACGAAATCGCCGTTGAAGAGATACCAGTGCTTCTCATCAGGAGTGCCGTTGCGGCGGAATAGCTCCATAAGATCGAAGTATTGTCCTGTAGGGGTTAGTTGGATGGATAAAGACTGTGACTAGCAGGTTTCTTACCGTGTGTATCACCACAGACAGTGAGCTTGACATCGCTGGGAATGTCAACCTCAACCATGGTAGGCTCATCATACACAAGCTGCTTGACGGCAAGGACGATCTGGTAGACGTATTTCCGGTGGATCTTCTTGCCCTTCTTGAATCGCTCCATCATGTCGTCAATGAACTCTTGTGTCATCTCCTTGCCAAGTCGCACGCCATCATATCCGGGTTCAACAGCCATAGAGTCCAGGTCGAGGCCCTCGGCCGCGGAAGGCTCGTCGCCAACCTCGATCGCATCGAAGAAGGCCATCTGTCGAACAATCTTTTTGCACTCTTCCAGCTTAAGTCGGGCATCTTTGTTGCTGGGGTCGAGAGAGACGCATGTCTTGAAGTCGTCAATGGCATCCTTGGGTCGCAAAATTGCAGTCTTGGCTAGACCTCTTCGGTAGTATGCCTGGTAAGGTTAGAATTGCAACTTTTCCTTTGTCCGATTCGTTCTTGGGTGTGACGAACCTTGACAAGTTTGGGGTTGAGCTCGATAGCCTTGGTAGCATCAGCAATGGCATATCCATATGCCTCAGTCTTGATATGTGCCTAATGCCCCGAGTTAGAAAAACGTCGACTGTCAAGACATTAATTGCAGTTGTAGCCACGCACCTGAGCTCGGTTGGTGAAGAAAGTAGGCTCTTTGTCGTTCAAGTCGATAGCCTGACTGTAGAAGTCGACGGCGGCAATATAATCGCCTGATGCAAAGGCCTTGTTGCCCTGGTTCTTGAGCTCGACAGCCATTTTGTAAAATCGATGGTTCGGTCGGCGGAAAAATAGACGTCACAGAAAGAGGTCGAAGGTCAAGGCGGGGGAGGGGGAGTTTTGGTGGTTTTGCGCCGAG
Organism: Fusarium nurragi; assembly: GCA_012977755.1. Taxonomy (NCBI): domain Eukaryota; kingdom Fungi; phylum Ascomycota; class Sordariomycetes; order Hypocreales; family Nectriaceae; genus Fusarium; species Fusarium nurragi. The sequence goes on along the minus strand of JAALXI010000222.1, from coordinate 15,705 downwards.
CGCAGTTGCAATCACTCAAGTCAGTCGCAAAAAAAGACGGCGCTGTTTTCCAGGTGCAGAATGCAACAATAAACTTATGGAATGTTAAAGAAGCGAGGCTAAATGCTAATAAGGCTCGGTTCCACAATGCGAGGGAGAACAGAGAAGTTTTGGAGGTTGATGGCGGGCGGCCTTTTTGGTGGAGTTGCCCCCCCGCTGCCGGCCCGCGTCATGAAGAGGATGGGATGGGGATTTCAACGGACAAGGCTTCAGTGGTTTCAGCCATTGTGATAGGCTCGAAGGCCCCTGCAAGCGATTGTGACCTGGGCAACCTCTAGCGTGAGCAGTCTCCAAAGTCGGGGAATCCTTTATCAATCGCCACTGGACCATTCATTCATGCTACTTTTGAGTGCCGTTGCAGCCTAAACTACTGGGCCGATGCGGATATCCGTTAGTTGCATAACGCAGATCTCGGCCCCACTTGTTGATTGTTTGAATCTCAAGACATAGCTGTCATAATCAATAATTGCGAACTATACTCACTCTCATAGAAATCAAATGTTGCTATTGGCAACACACTCGGCACCATCACACAGACCAACACCATCAAGGCACCACCAAGAGTAAAGACTATTCGGTGGCGCGTCTCGCGCTTCCGCTTGGCCCATCATGGACTCATCAGGGTCAGGAACCTCGAGTGCGCTGGTTCGCAAGCGGACGGACATGGACTTGATGCCTCCGCCTCCTGCAGCCAAAAAGATCAAACGACCCAAGAAAGTGCTCGATGAGGATACCTACACGGAAACACTATCTCAGATCATTGCTCGAGACTTCTTCCCCGGACTTCTACAGACTGAGACACAGCAAGAGTATCTCGATGCGCTGGAGTCAAAGGATGCGGCCTGGATCTCAAGTGCAGGTCGGAGATTACAGCATGTCATGACACCTGGACGGCAAAACACACCTCTTCCGTCACGGTCGGCTTCTTTTGCTGCCGGAGACCGCACACCTTCGACGTATGGGGGAGAGACGCCAGTTTCAGTCGTCTCAAATGTATCGGCATCACAACCACGGCTTAAAATCAACATGAGTTTATCAAAGTTCCAGGAGACTTACACAAGCGAGGACAATGAAAGTTTCTATAAGCTTGTTGACAAACAAAACCAGAAGAAAGCTGAAAAATATGCTTGGCTTTGGCGCGGCAACAAACTACCTTCTAAACAGATAATAAAACAGAAGGAAGTTGAGGATCGAATTGTCCAAACACGCAGTCTCACAGATGATGGCTTCAAGCGCGATCGACTTGCTATCAAGGACAAGGATGACCGTCCGGCGCGCCCAGATACTTGGAACGCAGATCCCAGAAACAATTTGATGTTTGGACCTGACGGAGTAGAGGATGGCGTTGTTACTGTTTCTCAGAAAGCTGAGGAATCTTCAAGAATGGCGCCCAAATCAATAGTATACGAGAATACGAGAATGCCACAACCGCGCATTGTACAGCGACCGCCTTCCCCGACAATGTCTGCAGTGCGAGATGCTATTGCAGGAAAGCCTCGAAAAGGTGACCAAGACTCGAGCGTTGTCGGTGGAGGGGAGACACCAAGAGTGAACGGTTACGCGTTCGTTGACGATGAAGACGACGAGGACGAGCCAATCCTTTCTGCTCCTATTATCAACCTGGGACCAGGAGATGCAACATCAAATCCCTTTCGCTTGCAGGAGCAACGCGACAGAGAAACCCTGCACGAGCGCATGGTGGATAGAATATCGCAATCGAAAAAGGAATCTACGAGGAACGGACTTACAGGGAGGGTTGACAAGACGCCAGTTCCCAAGTTTCCAAGTAGTCCTCGGGTTACTGGAGGCTTGACACCCGCAGCGCAGAGGCTTTGGAGTAAAATCGGCACACCTGGACGTGGATCGAGCGGCAGCTCATTTGGACAATCCAAACCTATGACTCCTAGAGGCTCGCTTTTGAGATCAGTCAAGAGACCTGGCTCAACCTCGGGGTCGAAGTGAAGATACGGGGAGAATGTGAGATGTAAGTCGTGATGAAAGGGTTCTGCTTCGTTACTCAACCCACACACTCTTTCATTATCGACTTGCGGATGAAAGATGATATTGGGGCTTTATCAAGCTCATCATGGTTAATACCCTTTGCATTTTCTTTTATAGCACGGTGTTGATGCTGGGTGCTTGCTGTAGCTCAAAGAGAGCGCAGCTGTTTTCGGAATCTATCAATAGTATGAATTAAAATATAGCCTTCAGGAATAGAAGAGCAGAGTAAGTTTCATAAACCACTGTTTTGTTGATAGCTATCATATCAGCCTGCAAGTTGAGGCCATGATGCGATTAACCCGTTTAGTTGCATGACCCATCGATCAGATCATGGACTTTTTTCGCCGCACCTAGGAACAAGCAACCCACTAGATCGAACTGGCAGCCAACGCCAGCAAGCCAGATAGTATCAACCACCCTCGTTCAATGTGCTTCTGGTCCCGTGAGGCCGTATAAGCCCGATGAGGTTCGTCGACTTCGCAATCGACCTCGCTGCAGTGCTCAATGCCTCTCGAGGCATCGCCTCAAAGCATGTCGCGCTTCGAGGTCGCCAGCTCGAAACTTATAGCCGAACATCAAGCGTTGCTGCGGCATTGAGGAAACGAAATGATCAGAGGAATTCGCCAGCACAGGAGGCAGCGCAGGATGCTACGAGGAGAGGTGATGAGACGGTACACGAGCAAACTGCGCCGGCAGCACGACACACAAAACCCATAATTGAGACACCGAAGGACCGACAAAACGTTGGACCTGAACTCACGAAAACCGAGCGAGCGTCTTCCAACAGCCCAATTCCCAATCGCAGACCGAGCCCGCAGCAACAGGTTACGTCGGGCCCCGCGAAGACGGACGATATTGATCTCCCGCCTGGCATTGATGTCAACGTCTTCCATACTGCAAGAGGTTCCAAGGTTCTGGATTCTCTGCGGAAGCAAGGGAGGCCTGGTGCACCACCTGCACGCCCCGGAGTTGGAGGACCTGCAAAAGAACATCCTATGCGGAACTGGCCTCCGCGCCCACCACCATCTGAGGTTGAGGCGGAGTCTGTGACAAAACTCACGGAACCAGCGGAATATACAAAGCTTGCGGAGACGCCTGCCTCCAAGCTCGAAACATCCCAGGAACCAGTGATAAAGCCTACGGAAACTTCGAGGCCTGTGGAAGAGACTCTTGCACCCGAGCCGGAAAAGGCTATTCCTATAGTCCCTGAAGCTGACAAGATTGACCAAGATGTCATTCAGGCTGCAAAGGAGATTGCCGGAGAAGCAGTAACGCCTTCAGACACTCCATACGCTCTAAGAGAGTCCAAGGTCCCCGCATCACGTATCAGCCGAATCTGGAACTATAGCGGTCTTGCTGCAGGCATGTTGGGTGGTGCCATGACCGAAGGCTTCAGCCGAGCCTTCGGTGGCGGCGGCGAGGGATCCGTTCTCTTAAGTGAGAAGAACATGGAGCGATTAGTTGCAAAGCTCTCACGTATGCGTGGTGCCGCTTTGAAGCTTGGTCAGATGATGAGTTTCCAGGACACCAAGATGCTTCCTGCTCCTATCCAACAGGTTCTACAACGCGTTCAGGACCGTGCTGATTATATGCCCGCTTGGCAGCGTGATCGTGTTCTTGTCGCAAACCTTGGCACCGATTGGAGGGGGTTATTCAGTGATTTTGAGGAAAAGCCCATTGCTGCAGCTTCAATCGGACAGGTTCACAAGGCCACATTGAAAAATGGCAAGCGAGTAGCTGTCAAGATCCAGTTTCCTGGTGTCGCCGATTCAATCAACTCGGATCTTGACAACCTCAGCATTCTTCTCACAGCAACCAAGCTTCTCCCCAGAGGTCTGTACCTCAACAAGACTATTGACAACGCGCGACTGGAGCTTGGCTGGGAATGCGACTATGAGCGCGAGCTCCAGTGCGCACAGCGCTACAAGGAGCTCCTCGGCTCAAGCGAGAAAGGTGTCTTCATGGTGCCTGACGTTTACCCCGAGGCGTCGGGCAAGCAGGTTCTTACCATGGACTTTATGGACGGCATTGGCGTGACCCGCATCACCTCTTTTACTCAGGAGCAGCGCGATTGGATCGGCACACAGATTCTACGACTCTGTCTCCGTGAGATCACCGAGTTCCGTTTCATGCAGACGGACCCCAACTGGACAAACTTCCTCTACAACTCAGATCTCAATATGCTTGAATTGCTTGACTTTGGAGCGTCCCGCGAGTATCCCGATAAGTTCGTCACACAATATGTGCAGCTTCTTGCTGCGGCCTCGCGCTCTGATAAGGCCGCCGTAAAGGAGCTGTCCGAGAGCTTAGGATACTTGACAGGCCACGAGAGTCGCACCATGGTCGATGCACACACGAAATCTGTCCTCACACTCGCTGAGCCTTTCCTTGCCAGCGCACCCGACGTCTACGACTTTAAGGATCAAACCATCACAGAGCGAGTCAAGGCACTCATCCCTGTGATGCTCCACGAGCGACTGGCGCCTCCACCTGAGGAGACGTACAGTCTGCACCGCAAGCTCAGTGGCGCATTCCTTCTGTGCGCGAAGTTAGGTAGCAAGGTTCCTTGTAAGGTGATGTTTGAAGAGGCCCTTGCCAAGGGAGGGTACAGTAGATGAGAGCCGAGGAAGAATGTAATGTATCATGTAACATATAATCTCACGTGTAACACTATTTAGATCACAAAAGGGTCGAGGAATATAGAATAGGAAAGAGAGATTTTATGAGGATAATGCCTTCCCTCTGATTCTCAGGTTCTGGTTGGGATATTGGAGTTTTGAAACTGGTGAGAGTTGTCTATTGAGATCTTTGGACGATCGGAGTAAACTTGGTGTTTGAGACGAGATCTGGTGGGGCACAAAGAGTTACTATGAAATAACTGCATCACAAGATTTGTAATTGGGTTGAAAGGACCATAGAGATTACTTGACGGGTCACGAGACACGACACTATCAGAAATGACATTGTAAAACGTATCGGAGGCATTATGAGATATTGCTAAACTCGAAGCAACCGCTTGTATAGGCTGGTATGCCGCTATCGCAAGCTTCTACCCCGCGCGAATACATAAGGCCCACCCGGATCTCTTTACAGTCATCGACCTAAACCTCCCTCCAAGCATATTCTGCGACGGCATCTTCACTTCGAGATGGCGGATCTAATCACTTTGGCAACATGTTCCCTCAATCAGTGGGTGTTGGATTGGGCGGGAAATCTCAAGAGAATCCGCAAGAGTATCATCTTGGCCAAGGAAGCTGGAGCTACACTGAGAACAGGTCCGGAGCTTGAGATCACAGGCTATGGATGGTATGTTACCCATGCGTTATAGTATGCGGTAGACTAACAATTTCTGAATAGTCTTGATCACTTCCTCGAGGCTGATGTCTATGACCATTCCTTGGAGTCCCTCCTCGCAATCCTGACGGACACAGAACTCCATGGCATCCTCATCGACGTTGGTCTTCCCATCATGCACAGGGGCTGTCGATACAACTGCCGTGCTATCATCCTGGACGGGAAGCTTCTGTGTCTCCGGCCCAAGATTTTCCTCGCCAACGATGGGTATGTGCAGTTGCCCATCAAGCTCTCATGTACTAACCTTTGAGGACAGGAACTTCAGAGAGAACCGATTCTTTACTCCCTGGATGACGCCCAGATATGTAGAGCAGTACAACCTTCCTCCTGCTCTCCAGAAGCACCAAGGCGTTCGCCAGGTTCCGATTGGCGATGTTGTTTTGTCGCTCAATGACACAACCGTTGCTGCTGAGACTTGCGAGGAGCTCTTCACTCCTCAGGCGCCTCACATCAACATGTACGTTTCTTCGCTCAATTCTTCAAACTATACCTTGCGACGAATGCAGCATTCGTCATGGCTAACTGTTAACCAGGGCTCTCAACGGCGTCGAAATATTTACCAACTCGTCCGGTTCTCACCACACATTAAGAAAGCTGGATGAGCGCATTGCCTTGATTTCTGAAGCAACCCGCAAGAGTGGCGGCGTTTATCTGTACGCTAACCAGTGCGGTAATACCAACCCATCCCTTACACACTGGATCTTCCTTCTGACTTTTTCTCAGGCTCCGATGGAGACAGGCTTCTCTACGATGGCTCATCCCTCATCATGGTCAACGGTTCAATCGTGGCTCAGGGTTCTCAATTCAGCTTGGATGATGTCGAAGTCGTGACCGCAACCGTTGATCTTGAGGAGGTTCGGGCCTATCGATTCGCTCCATCTCGAAACTTCCAGGCTAGGCAAGCGCCCGTATATGAAAGAATCGAGGTTGATTTCAACTTGAGTCAGGAGGACATTGATCTCCTCAGAGCCCCAACGCCCCCTAGGGCTCCCAGGTATCACGTTCCTGAGGAAGAAATTGTGAGTGTTACCCAACTCGCTCGGGCGTTTCTATCTCGAAAGTGAATAACTCTTTGTGAAACCAGTGCTGATATCATGTGTTATCTAGGCTCTTGGCCCAGCCTGTTGGCTCTGGGACTACCGTGGGTTTCCCCAGTACTTCGTCCTACGACACAGAAGTTGGTCCATAGTCGCTGACATGATGCTAACAATTACAAAGTGCGACGAAGCAAGACATCCGGATACCTGGTGCCCCTCTCTGGAGGTATCGACTCATGTGCGACAGCAACTATCGTGTTCAGTATGTGCCGACTTGTTGTCGACGCGATCAAGGCTGGCAACGAGGAAGTGATTGCCGACGTCAAGAGAATTGCTGTGTACTCGGACAAGCTGCCTGAAACCCCCGAGGAGTTCTGTAACCAGATCTTCCACACTGTTTACATGGGTATGGAGAAGCAGAGCAGCAAAGAGACTCGACAGCGTGCCAAGGACCTCGCCGATCGTATTGGCAGTTACCACACTGATATGAACATTGACGATACGTTCCATGCCACAAAGAACTTGCTCACGCAAGGCACAGGGTTTGAACCCAAGTTCAAGGTCCATGGAGGATCAGCAACTGAGAACTGTACGTTATTTCAGCCCTTTCAACACTGGAAATTACGGTTACAAATCCTTCGGGAATGGCATACTGATTCTCGTAGTGGCCCTGCAAAACATCCAAGCGCGTAGTCGTATGGTAATTGCCTATTACTATGCACAGATGCTACCAACGGTGCGACAGAGACCAGGAGGAGGAAGTCTACTCGTTCTTGGATCCAGCAACGTTGATGAGTGCCTCCGAGGATGTAAGTGCCCTCAAAAAGAGACACTGTGATATGAGCTAACAATGTTTCAGACCTCACAAAGTACGACTGCAGCTCTGCTGATGTCAACCCCATCGGATCCGTCAGCAAGACAGACTTGAAAAGGTTCATTGCTTGGTCTGCCAAGAACTTTGACATGCCTATTTTGGAGGAATTTATTCATGCCATTCGTACGTCAAGGTCTCAAGACTTGTCAGGATCGCTTTGCTGACATATGTAGCGACGGCTGAGCTCGAGCCTATCACTGAAGACTACGTCCAAAGCGACGAAGGTGAGTAAATTTCGCCATGTCACAGAGCAACATACTGACAAACATACTCAGCCGATATGGGCATGACGTACGACGAGCTATCTCGCTTCGGAGTAAGCAAAACAACCTCAGCGTGAATATCTGTGGCAATCAAACTGACAACTGTTACAGCGCCTGCGCAAAGAGAGCAAACTTGGACCCTATGGCATGTTCCTTCGCCTTCTTGAGGAATGGGGCGGAGAGGGCAAACTGACCCCTCGAGAAGTCGCCACCAAAGTGAAGAGGTTTCACGGATTCCATGCACGTTTCCCCCTTTCCAAACATTTCGAGATCGTCGACTAACTATATCTCAGTACATCAACAGGCACAAGCAAGCGGTGGCAACACCAGCTGTCCACGTGGAGAACTACTCCCCGGATGATCACAGGTTCGACCTCCGACCTCTGGTCTACCCCTCGCCGTGGGATGGCTGGTCGTTCCAGAAGATCGACAAGAGGGTTGAGGCTATGGAGAAGGCTCTGGAGAGGAAGAAGGCTGCGAACGCTTCGAAATAGAATGTGGATAGAACACAGAGTGTTGAGACCAAAGTCGGTGGAACGACAGCGAAGAACAGAATACTAGACATTAACAACGCTCAACTGTGATGACTCATTTGCCGGCGCCAGAACCATTGTTATACTAGTTTCTGACTGTTGCTCAATCCCTCTCAGCATTCAAGCCGGGCCGTCTGGAGAGGAAAGGCCCCTTTGCCGCGTGGCACCATTAAGCTAGGCGGCAGTATTCACACAAGTCGACGACACAATTCGCTTGAGTATAAGGTCTCTAAGCACCTCGGGATTGCCCGTAGAAGAGTCAACGACAATAGTATTGTCTTGCGGACGGCAAGGATTATCCATCCACTTCTGGAAGAGAGCTCGAGAGTCTTCGCCCGCGCGAACACCACGTGCAGGAGCAGGAGGACAGTCGACTCCAGTTCGTTGACTCATCATGGGTTCCCGCGTGCGCAGTCGATGATCCAGAAGATCGATGTCCTGGACCTTGCACTCGACGTACCAATATGTCAAGTCATACCGCTCCGCGAGTGCAGATCCTTGGTCGAGAACCTCTTGGAAGTTGCACGTGCTGTCAATGATGACATTGTGGCCTTGCTTCACCTTGTCTTCGGCCAACGCCCACTGGAGCTGGTAGGCCTGTGCTGCGGCCTGGTCGAATGGAGTGCCGAGTAAGAGGAGGGAGGATCGGAGTATGTCGTGATCTATGACTACTCCACCAACTGAGGCCCGGAGCAGTTTGGCTATTGTACTCTTCCCCGAGCCTGGCGCACCTGACATCTGGATAAAGAGATTGTGCGGTGCCTGCTGCGTGGGCATTTGGCTATGGTGTGCCTCGATAGGCGTGTATCAGACGTGAGTGGTGGAGAGGAAGAGGATGGGACTGAAACAAAACATAAAGGTAACATCTTGTCATACTCACGCTGGGTCGTCACCTTACACGTGACCATGCATACACACATTAGAGGCTGGTATGTATTACAATAAATTCAGTTGACTTTATGCATCCTGGGTCAAGGTGCCCACAGGTGCTTATGGGTCGGGTATCTAGTGGTAGCATGAAATTGAATATCTAGATCCTATACATAGCAAAAACCATCGCTGCACGGATATCACAGAAGCCCTCTAAAGAAACACTCGCTAACAAGACGCCACACTCCCTTCGGTTGCACAGAACAATCAAACGACGACCGCCACAGACGAACTCGAAGATGTCGACACGCCAGCATTACCATTGTCCCTCTGGACCTTCTGCCAGACGGACATGCAGCTCATGACAGCCATCAACGCCCACACGTTGCCCAACTCGCCCGTGGCTCCGCTTCCTCGGAACTGGAACTCTCCAACACCTGACATGGTCTTCCAGCAGCTGGCGTTGCCCCAGACAGCCACGATCTCCTTGCCGTCGCTGGTGTAGCCCTCGCCGCTGTTGCTGCCCTCGTGCAGATCCTCTTCACTGGAGGCGTACTCCTCCTTGGTGTCGATGCTGGTGCTGCCGAGGCGCACGAGCTTGTAGCCGCCCCAGCTCGACTGGCCTACGCTCCTGACTTCTGCGCCGCGCGAGCGTCGCCACTCGAAGCGCTCAACGCGTTGCTCCGGGCCTTGGCCAACGCGGCAGCCGAACCAGAAACGGCCCTTGAGGCCCTTGGGACGGCGCAGGGTCTCCTCATGGACCCCGTCCCCTGTAAAGGAGGGCAGGGTGATCAGGTAGTCGTCGCGATATTGCGTGGCCCTGGAAGAGGTCGCCAGAGGAGGAGACTCGTTGCTGAGGCCGCTGCGGAGGATGATGTCGCCGTGTAGGCCCTTGGGGAGGCTGAAGATGTACGTGGGCTCAGCGCCGGGTGCGCCGGCCTCGAGGTTCACGCCGGCAAAGCAAGCGTATTTCCTCCATGAGCTTTCGTATGAAATGCGGATGACAGGGGGGATGCCCTTCTCAAGTCCCTCGGGTGAGAGTTCCGAGGGTTGGAGTTTTGAGTCTGAGTTGCCCATTGCGAGAGTGAGAGTGATGTTCCGGTATTAACAAAAGGTGATTTGATAGATGTGTCTGTGTCTTGACTGCTTTGATTGCTGGTTGTGACAATTATCCTCATCGCCCGGCAATTCAACCAAACTTATATACTCAGAGGCCGTGAAACCCTTTGAATACCGAGAGCGCTGCATTGATACTGTTTCGGGCAACGACGCGCCGATCAACAGCGCCGCTGAGACACCGCCGCAGTATTAGCTCTTAGCTCCCAGAGCCCGGCGTGGGCGGCAGATGAGGACATCGCCAGGCGCCCTGTAAGGCTGGTCAGTTTCTCTTTCTGGCTTAATACACCACATCCAAGGCGCATTCCCAGGTTTGTCTTAACTGAACAAGGAAATTTTAGTCTCTGCGTCTCTACTGCGCCTCGGATGGCGATACTGGGGGTTTGAGGTACACTACCACTCTGCTAAACTGCTTTTCCTTTTAGTGGCATAAGGCCTGAGAATTCAGTTTATGTCAGAAGCATAATGCCCGACTGTTGGAATGAAACGCTGATATTGAATCCAATTAAGCCAACTATCGTGGAGTGAACTGTTTCTTTATCACTATCCTCTACGGTATCTGCTTTGGCGACATGCACTAATTTGTGCGCTGGCCAAAGCCCCGCCCCCGCGCTCATGACTCACCGCGTAGGGTATATAGTGATCAATTAGCAGAAAATATCTCAACCAAGAAAGCAGCTTGGCGCAGTGGAAGCGCGGTAAGTTAAACCAACACTCTGTATCACAGACACTGTACTAACTTGCCCCAGCCGGGCTCATAACCCGGAGGTCACTGGATCGAAACCAGTAGCTGCTACGTTACAATCTCTTTTTGCTTCTGTCAACGAGAGTTGAATGTCATTTATGTGCGACTTCTTTTTGCTTGATGTGTTTTTTCTTCTTCATGTCGTCTGTGCATTTCGTATCTGTATGTCTGATACAGAGGCAAGCTGGCTGGGATATGGGCTCTGCCGCGGAGTGTTTGGCCGACACTCGTGCTCAAGACTCCTCCCCAACCATGAACCGCGCACCCGCCCTCGTGATACTCTCGACAACCTCAAGCTCCTCCTCGTTCCTCGGTGCGTAAACCGTGGCATTCCCCAAGTACAAAATCGTGCCGGCTAGCGGATGTCGCTGGCCCCAGCCTCGCTCCAGAACCAGCTTCGCATCCTTGGGCGCTAGGTTAACATGCATCGAGCCATCGCTCGCGTGCATGTGCGCGATCTCCCCCCCTGTGCGCTTGGCGACGGGGTGCAGTTCGCTTTCTGCGGCCACCAAGAGAGCAGGGCCTCGGCGCTCTGCGATGGATGTGGCGATCTTGAGCTTGGGGGACTCCGATGCGAGAGATCTGAGGAATTCTTGGTAGCGCTGTACTTGTTAGGTACCCGGCTGGAGAGATTCGGTCAAGAGCTAACGCATACCTCGATAATGGCCTCTTCTGCGAGGTCCGACAACTGACGACTCGGGGCCGTCCAGTGCCCTATGACAGGTCTCGGCGCTTCACGCACAGGAACATGCTTCTCGCTCAAGAAAGCGACATGGCCGTTCGGACCAGCCTTTGCACACGCCCTCTCGTCGTAGCAGCCCGTGCCGAAAGGCTCTTTCCGGAACGGCTTCAACAGCATCTGTCCGAGCCATCCGACGACGTTGTGGGGTAGACCGCCGGGCCCGAGAGCTAGATAGCCACGGTAGTCCCGGGCGGCGATGCGGAGGACCGGGACCCCGAGTACGGCGCCGAGCACGGCCGCGATGGCGATGCGTTGGCTCTGGGGGGTTAATCCGCGGAAGAACTTGGAAATGGAGTTGAGTTGAGATGTCATTCTTGTGTATGTCTTCCAGGTCTAGCTATGAATGGTTGTGAGATGGGAGATGAGGAAGATAGCCAGGTTGTCTGGTTTGTTGTCAGCGAGCATACATTGTTCACATGCGCTACACGTCTGGAACCAACATCAGCAGCCATTCGGATTCAAGGGACATCGGTTTATATAGTAAGAGAGATACCGAGCTCTGCGCTACGTTTCACAGTCCCAATCGCGGTGTAGTATCCCGAGCAATAAACCGCATTGTTCGGCAATATTGGCACAAGTCGTATGATCTGTCTCGTGCGAAGCGATTTTACCCGCGTCAGTTGCAAGTCTCTGGATGATCAATCGACAATGACATGACTTGTATGCAATGCGATAATTGCTGCTGCTGTGTAGTTTTCGTAGCGGTTCAGAGCAACAGTGTTCTACTGCGGTTTGTCGTTTCTCAGTACCAATACCGACGCTGTCGTGCATCCTTTGGACCGCACGGGAGCAATGTATATTCTTATTCCAAACCCTTGTTGGAGAAGTCCAGTAGTAGATCCACATCCGGGATATCAGATAACAACGTAGGTTTAAGAGGAGTGTTCCAAAGGGCCAAACCCAATCGACAGGCTACTCGTTCCAACGCAAACCTACTGCTCCAATTCTTATTCTTGTGTTCGTCCTTATTGTATCACTTGCGATCTGAGATTCTCTAATTCCATGGAATATGTTCCAGGCTGGAGATACCAGGCACATGCACAACTTCGTCGAACCTCTCGAATATGACTTGGTGAAGCTTAGCAGCAGCCTTTATACAAACAACGAACATAAACAATGCATCAAGTTATTGGAACGCTGATAACAGCCTGGTTCTAATCATATGAGGCTACATAGTGTTCTCTGCCTGCAAGAGAAGCTTCCTTCAACGATGGCCTGTGTCACCAGTCACAGCGTCGATGGTGACTCTCTTGTAGCAGGATCAACTAGCCCCTATCGAACTGGTCAACTAGATGATACCCTCATTCTTATCGAGAGGATTCATGTACTCTGGCTTTATTGGTGGGACCTATTCGAGAAGTGTGTTGAATCACAGTTGGGGTGTTATATGCAGGAAGCGCCAGTTACTGTCAGGTTCCTCTGATGGAGCGTCAAGGTATATGTCCTTTTTCTTCTGCTCTTCATCTAAGCTTTTATATGTATATATATATATATATTCATATGCTTATACTGCAATTTGTCTGCTCTTACTCTACCTACCATCAACTCTTCTCAGGGTATGAGTTAGTCTGTACACTACTGTAGTAACTGACCACTGAGCTTATAGATACTTTCAACCTATCCGACAGCACCTTGTTTAATCCCCTGTATTATCTGATGTGATCGAGACGATTTACTGGCAGCGGCCCATATCACCCTTCGATACTTTGGTGTCACTTCCATTGAACAATCCTTTGGCTAGACTCGAGCCAGCATACAATTTTGCGTCGCGGCACGACACAATACCGCAGCTACGGTGTCATTCAGAAGTCCTCTGGTATTCGATTGTATATCCGATTGGAAACTAAGCGTCCACTTTTGTGTGTTACGCAAAGAATGACGAGTGTACTTGGTGATCTGGAACCTCAGCGATACACATGTAGACTCCAACGACAAATCGGGCTTCTTACCAGATCGCGATCGACAAGGTATACAAGCAAGTCTGACTATCTTCCTGCAATGCTTTTATGCCTTTTGGACGATCGTGTTTCTATTGATATCTGGGGCTGTGGATGGCCATGTTCATTCACGGACCACTACACCTCGTCCTCTAAAGTATCCGGCTCTGTGCAGTTCTTATCTAGAGTGCAACGCTCATACTGACAAAGTTTTTCGGACCGGTATCTGGTACCCTCTTGAACACCCTCTCACCCTATACTGAGGCTCTGATGTACGGGATATATTAATTATTACTACTTGTACAAGGTAGAGTTCCTCCGAAAAAGTATTTCAATACCACATATAAAACAATCATAGAAAGTCGCCTAACCTATAGTCGTCCCACCCTGGCACAAGAGCACACCCAACGGGCTTGCATGCAGGCGACTGTCTTTCACTGTGAGACTGGCAATGACACTGTCATTGTCGCATCAGTATCTGCAATGTCTTGTAATACACGATGACACACACCCCTATTCCCGGTCGCCGGTGTAAGAAATCAGACTGGGGCTTTCCAAATGGCGGGCTGGACTACCCCTGCTTGCCTGACATTGTCTTTGTTGGTAACTGATACAGAGTAGTGTCTCGCCACACATTATCGACCATTTAGGATACCTGTTCGCAGGTCCCATACCGCACCATGGCCCATACAGACAGAACAGCAGTTACTGGCCTGGTTTCAACGAGATGGGTAACCGCGGTGTTGTGTGACGCGGTGTCCACGGGCTAGAATACAGGGCGTCGGAATCACAGCAACAACGGGTTTGGTGTCAGAAGTGCCGGTGGAGCTGAGATCGTATACCGTCGCACCATCGTTGGTGATCGGATGACCATGGAGGCCAAGTTGGCCATCAACGACTGCGGCAAAGGTTTTCCGTGCCGGTGAGAGAAGCAGTTGACATCAGTGGCCTATGCCAAGAGAGTCAGGGGGCATGTCATGTTGGTCGGCTTGACTCGAACTTCATAAAACAAGACATGCTCAAGTGATGGTTAACTCTTCATCTTGGAAATCGTTACCCGCACAGACCGGACATTCACGAAATGCCGAGCACAGTTATAGGAACGCACTAAGTTGGTTTAGGTCTTGGGTCCGGCACCTCAATATCTTGACAGTTTTTATAGCGCGTCGGTAGCTGTTTTAGCAGAGTCAGTTTCAATTAGGATGTCTCGCGCGCCTGCGCCACAGATCTCTCTGGCGCTGACGCTGGCGCTGGCGCTGGTGCCGTACCTGACCTGGCCTAGATCCTCAGTCCTCAGGTAAAGTCCGTAGTCTCGGCCGCCCAACCCCAGAACGCGCAAAACCTTGTTGCTCGCCTATTGCCTGGGCAGAGCGGAATATAACCCCGGCCAGCCGCAAACGTCGAAAAGGGAGGCAGTGATCGTCAAAGACATAGCAACACCGTTATATTGATACCAGTTACCAATCCATACGGCGCAGTACGAGAGTGTCGCTCCATTGAGTATGCCAAGTTATTTACCCATCCTATCCTATCCTATCCTACCTACCAACAGTTGGCAGCAGGTGATGATGGACAGTAACTAGGCAGAGGTGCTCAAGACCCCTAGATCCTGTGACTGTGAGCGCATGATGGGGGGCGGAGGGTCGGATAAGCCGCACTCTACGGCGTCATTCTCGGCCGCGTCAGTGTGATATTGCATCTTACTGCGCCAACGAAGCACGCCAACAGAGAGCGAAGGATCGAAAGGTCAGTATTGTACGGAGTACAGCAGGTAATTTGGTAGTGTATCCATCCATACGGCCCTAGGGGTGCAACAATACCGACCGATGTGCCCCGTACCTATAATGGGACCGGCCATGCACCAATCTTGGTGGATCGCCCACTTGTTTCCTTCGCGTTGACACGGAACCCTAGCTTGCCAGATGATGCCGTTAAGTTGGGCGATGCGATATGCCGATGGAGATAGAGATTCGCCGAGTCAAAGCACGTATCCAGTCCACAACGAACATGACTCAGCTCCAGTCACCGCTGGTCGTGGTAGCCGGGCACAGTACCGTCGAAGCACCAAAGGAACAGAGAGGGGGGAAAATTGCAACCCAATCAATGTTGAACTACGGAGTACACCTACGGAGAATGGAGAGGGACCCTCCAAAGCCCAAAGCCCCAACGCCCCAAAGCCCCAAAGCCCCAAGGG
>JAALXI010000221.1:0-52883 GCA_012977755.1 Fusarium nurragi | reverse complement strand
CTTCGAAATACTTGATCATGTCGAAGTATAGCCTCTCCTTTCGCTCGAATTGCGTCTGTGCCGAGAAATCTGGGTCTGGGAGGGCGGGAGTCTGGGCAGTCGTATCCCATTCGTACAAATCAGCATGAAGTCGAAGAGCCAAACCGGCTTCGGTGTGATTCCGCGATTCAGCTTGCAAGTCTGCAAGTTGGTGTACATAGCGAACAAAGATCTCCTCCTTCTGCATGTCGCGAAGAAACTCCATGAGTCGAAGGCGGTTGATAAGATGCGTCGCTTCGTCAGTGTCGTCACTACTATGAACGGCAACCAGAAGGTCGAGAAACTCGTCAATAGTGCCGACAAACACACGTAGCGCGGTGTACAATCGTTCGTCAGGTTCGGCTAATAAAGGTTCGAAACGGTCAAGAATCTCAGGGATAAACAGTTTCTGGAGGATGCTTTCGGTCAAGGGCTTCTCCTTGAAAAACATATCCAAGCGGTCGATCGTCTCTGTCTGTATGATTGACAGGTCCTCGCTCAAGGTCCATTCGCTGACGATCATAGTCTGCAGCACCTCGACCGCCATTCTTCGAAGGCCTTCATGCACACTGAGACATAACTCAACGATAGGACCAACGAGCGCCGGAACATATTGCACCTGATATCCTCCCATCTTGGAAAGATTGTATCGGCTTCGTTCGTCAAGGGTCGTCTCCCATCCAATAGCCTCCCAAGTGCGACGCAGAAGCTCAGCACCTTGTTCTCGGACGTCACCAGCGATCTTCCACACAGCTCTTCGCTTCTGTTCTGGAAAGGTTTCAAGTGCAAGAGACGTACTGCCCACTAGCTTGAGGAGTGTTGTGAAAAAGAGCTTCCACAGCTCAGTATTGAAGCTCTCTGCTTCCTCCGGGTCAGGGAGAAATGCGTCAAGCATAGTACCAGCAAGATACTCAAGTGTCCGCATGGTCGATTTGTGATGATGAATGTGTACACTCAACCATTCTAGGGGATATGCTTCTCCCTTAAGAATGCTCATGTGTACTCTAAGAAGATTTTCTAACAGAGTAGTCAGGTCGTCCTCGGCAAGCTCAAGTTGCATACCGGAAGGTGAATTAGAAATTGCAGACAAGATAGCAGAAAGCTCGACCAGGGCTTCATCGAATTGAAGGTCGTCATTAACAGGTTTAGTAGGGAAGGGGTATGATGATGGGAAAAGAAGAGAAAGGCGATCCCTTGGCTTGTGGAGAGCAGCAAGAATCGCTAGGTATGAGTCGATTATTTTAGGAATATGGTCGGGGATTTCGGAGCCAAGGTAGTCGATTTGACTAGCCAGGACAGAGCAGCATAGACGGATTTGATCTCTCCACTGGTCTGTCAACTCTTCGGTGTGACCCCAATGAGGAGTGATCCATCGAACTGTATTGGTACTCAAGGCCAGTTTTTGATCAGGATGGGCAAACAGGTCCAGCTTGCCGTAATTTATAATCAGCACAAGCTTATACAGAACGAGCTTGCCCTTAACATCAGTGCACGAGTCCATAAAGTCAATGGCAATGTGCAGTATTTCCTCAGTGGTCAGCATACCAGCAAGTTCCGGTAGCCATGTATGGAAATGCTGAACAGCGAGGGTCTGTGTTCCGACAAGGGCAGGAGCAGAATTGCGCATCATCGCGTCAAGAGCCTTAAAGATGGCACGAAGTTCGCGTGTAAAGCCGGTCGCATGGGAGGTGATGCCAATGCCAGCTTCTTTCTCCTTTTGCTGGCTTCTAGCATGTGTGATAAACTTAAGGATGTGCCTGACAACCTTAAAGGTAGCACGGAGCTTCCGAGCAGTCTCGGGCTCAGTTGGGTTCTGGAGAAGGCGGGTAAATGATCGCATCAGACAAGGCGTTGCGAAGGGGTAGTTGAACTGGTTCTCGGCGTACTGGTCCACCAAGGGGCCTAGATTGAACCTTCGGTCATGGACAATGCCCAATACTCGGACTAGGGCAGTGAAGACAAGATCCTCGAATTCGGTACTCCCAGAGTACTCCACAAGGGCTCCGAAAAGGCCGTCCAGTACATCATTCAGTAGTTTTACCACTTCGATCTCAGGCACAAAGACGAGTTGTTTCAGTATGCCTGTAACTTCTTCTCGCTGAAGATCCCGCCACTTCAAGAGTCCCAAGATCACTCTATCCTGCGAGAACCGAGTGCTGCAAAGATATGTGTTGGTACGAAGGATAGCCAGAGGGCCAGTGACTTCAACTGAGCGCTCATCCTTGCCTTGGGGGCTCCATGAGAGTGATAGATATCCACCCTTTCCGGTTGGTCCAGGCTGTGCAGTGGAGGTGTGCTCATCTATCTTATAGAGCAGCAGACCGTGTAAGCCATCACGTATGAACGCCCCTTGATCCCACAAGGGGATGTGGCCAACAGCAAATGGTGGGTTGGGCATATCAGAAACAAACATGACAACATGAGCTTGTGGGACATCGTTAGGGGCCAAAGCGAAGCGCAGTGTCTGGTTCCAGGGTTCTCCCCGCTCCGTAGCTATCGACTTGAACGTACTCAACGCTTCTGTGTTAGAAGAGGCAAAGATGCAGTTCTCAATTCGTTCACCGGTCGTTTTTCTAACCTCCAGGGTTACCTGTAGATTGTTTCCGTGGACGCTCGATGGCATGGCCGTTGCACTACCGCCAAATCGTGACAAGAGGTTCTGTTTTCCCAGTGTGGCATCGGTCAAGGTGAAGTATATGTCCGAACGAGGTCTTGTAGGGGCACCGGAAAAGCCCATCTTGCTTGTCTTGGCCACACCAGAGAGCATCGTCGGAGTAGATTTGATGAGGATATCGGCGTCTAAATGGTCAAAGCTCTTGAGCTGGAGCTGTAATCGCTCTCCCCTTCGAGACTTTTCGTAGTGGCCAGATGGACTGTCCAACAATTCCTTGACCAACGGATCCCAATCATCGCCAGCTTCCTTTTCGCCCGCGTGTCTCAATGACGCCGACCAAATGTTCACAAGATGCTCGATTTCGTCGTCTTGCTTCATAATCGGGTTCAGCCGCAAAACACCAAGCCCGATTGGGCGATCCGCTGTCTGTACACCATCTATCGGACTGCCAGTCTTTGAGCCTGCCGTACTTGGTGGTGCAGTACCCTCCCGGCTCTCGGCGCCGTTTATCGAAGGTCGTCCGTCACTCTGCTCGGCAACAGCATCCATCCGGGTCACAGGTGAGCCTCTTGATATACCAGTCCTTGAGCTCTTCCCACCCCACATAAGGCTTCTTCTGGTGCCCTTGATCCCGCCTGCAGATGTCGGCTTCATTTGGTCTCTGGTATGTGAGCCTGACGGTGCAGTTCCAGAACGAGATAAAGGCTGTGAGGGTATAATTTGTTGAGATGCTAGCACCTTGACAACGAGGAAGAGTTCGGTTTCTGCTGAAGGCACGTCACCAACGTCTTGGGACGATAGGTCGGTGAAGAGGGTCTTTGTTTGGGCATGCTTGGCCAGGTTGACGAGTGTACCACCCGCAGGGATTTTTACAGTAAATCCTTCTGAGAGTGTAAAAGGCTGGCCATATTGAGGTTTGCTGACGAGGTAGAACACGAGCGAGGTCTCCTCAATTGAAGCGCCAGCAAAACCCTTAATATCGATCATGAGGTGATGCAGAGCAGTCAATTCGACAGTAGATTGCGGAGGCTCGTCCAACAAGCTCATTACAGACTGCAACTTAGTGACCTTAACAATGCAGTCGTCGGCTGTCAGGACCCTTCCTCGCGCTTCGGGATCCCGCACAATGACCTCTCCTCCGCAAAGCTTGTTCACCCTCACCAAGTCCCAGACGGTCTTCTCGCGTAGACGATCATATTCGTGCGCAGTAAGGACATTGTACAGAAATTGCTGGCGATGTAAGTTGAGGCTTGTAATTAGCTGGGAAAGCTGGTCCAGTCGGCCATATTGTCGGGAGAGAAGAAGTTCGTGTAGGTTGGTAGAGTGCCACTCTCTAAGACATGAGGCGATCTCGTCGATCAATGGCTCTGAGAGGGAGGTCGGTGTCTCGTCTCCAATCTTCAGCATCGGCACAGGCGCAGCAGGGCGTGGGGCATCAGGGTCTCTCTCTACAGGTACGGAGAGACTCCCCAAAGTGCCGTTCGGAAGCTCTCTGAAGGGGATTCTGCCTTTGCTCGAAATCGTTGACCTGTGGCCTTCTTTTCGACTTCTGCGTGCCGAATTATTTGTCACGCCACTCTTGGCAGAATCACTTGCGCGCGGCATATCGCCATCTATAGCTGGACCATCGCTTGCTGCATCGTCGTTCTCGTCGCACTCCTCTGGTTCTCCTAGCATCTCGCGAACTTCAACACAGCTTCGGGGGAAGATTCCACTGAACACGCGCGCCTCGAGGGTCTGGCCTTTGACAGAAGTCAAACCAGCCAGCAGACTGGGAGGCGCTACCAGGTAACCGCGCAACCAGTTGCCGTCTGGCGTCTCTTCGATAATGTAGAGCTCATCGCCAATCTCGAGAGGAAGGTCGGCCGGGCCGGAGGCTGGAAACGGGTAGGTCGCGACGGCGAACGCGATGCGGGGGAGAGGCTGCCAGGGCATTGAAGATCGTAGGTAGGTATAGCAGGCTGGCCCAAGTTGTCGAGGAGGTTCACGTTGACCGCCGCCGGAGCTGGCGTAGTGGAGAGTTTCGCGGCTGGGGGTCGGCAACGGCGAGAGGTAGGGAATATATTAACGGTTCGATAGAGAGTCGGGATGGGAGTCGTTGGTCGGGGTATCTGGATTTGATTGCTGTGTAGAATTCATCAAGAGATTCAACTTCCAGAAGGCAGTGTCAGGAGCGGTCGTTGAAAGGATGCCCCGTTGGCCAATCGCGGGCTCATGGGTGTTGGGTTCTGTTCCTGCAGCGCAACGCAAAGAAACCTAAGATGTGACGCGGAACAGGCACAGGATAACGTTTGGTTTGGTTTGGTTCGGTTTGATTTAAGGTACGAAGTAGTCGAATTCTAACTGAATGCGCCGGTTGGGGACCAAAGCGTTGTTGCTGCTCAGTGATCGGGAGCTGTTTGGTTGGCAGGTCGCTCAAACCAAATCAAATTCGACCCCTGAACAAACGCGAAATAGCTTGCGGCGGGTTTTTGGCAAGGGTTCTAGATCGAGGGGTGGCCTCAGCCTTTCTGCGCGGGATGGATATCGATGGATGTTGGTTGGGACCGGAGGCTGCGCAAGGAATAGGCAAAGAAAGTGCGCAATAACGTGTATTGGTAGAACAGAGTAACGTTAGGGGAATGCTATGTAAGGAAATGTTGCTACTGTTGAATTGAAAGACTAAGGTGAGATGGGAAATGGCATAAGTGACTGAATCATCCATACCTTGAGATATGTGCTAACGAGTAAAGAAAGTTGGGCTAGCCACGATACGGTTCCACGTCTCGAGAGGGAGACGCCGCCTCTGCACCAACATATCCCTACCGCTACTGCAGATTGTACGTGCGTTCTTGGTCTCACTTGCAGGCGCAAAGAACAATTGCTTTTGATCTTTTGGGCCCCAATGATCAATCTCTCAATTCCTTCATCCCGTCTCCACTAGCGATGTGGTATGTGCTGCAGGTTAATGAGTGTGGATCGACAGCCCCGTGAATTTGGGGATTGGATGAAACATGAAGAAATGGGACGGAATCAGCCATCCATTGCCATGGTCTAGGGACCTGCAGCGGTGCAACCTCGCTACGGAGTACCTGCCTGTAGACAAATATAGTCCGTGCCATTGTCGATAATAAATGCTCAGATGAGACGAATATGCCCCGGATATCGTATTGCCTGTGTCATATTCTACCGCCACCGACTTTCATCAAAGGAATGCCATGTCTTACACGAGAACACCCCAAAGGATCGGTCAACGGTCAATTGTACGGACGTAATCGGAAACATATTTCCCACAACTGTCTCTATGAAGGCTTCAGCATTTCATTGTTGTCTGCCAGAAGAGGTCCCTTTGGTTCTTTCCCCATATCAAATCTTCTGCCAGGACGACCTGTCCCATCAAGCACCGCAGCACTGGCACTGGAATTTAAACCTCCCATATTGAGACAGTTCGCGGAATTTAGATCCGCGAGAATGCTCTATCCCATCCCTGCATCAACCCTGCGTCAGCCCCAACTTTGCTGCTATGTGCTACAGTTACTCTCGTCCTGCATCGTGCACTGTAACGGCTCGTAGTTGCATGCGCATGGCTTCCTTGATGGGCGCAATGACAGCGTTATCGATTACGTGCCACCGTATCTAAAACATGCTTTGCGATCCTGATCGGGACAAGCCGCCCTCGGTGTTGGGGTTTGTTGCAACACGCTTAGCCAATAACCAGTGCTTGCGTAGTATTCGTAAAGCTTTCCTTCCAACGTGGATGATAATAATTTGGTTCGAATCGAAGCTTCTGGCTTAAGGTAATCGAATTCGTTCATGATTGATCTCGAAACCCTGATCCATCCTAGAGTTATCTAGTCCATCTCGCTGGGACTAGGCACGAGTTACCCTGGATCGCGTTATCGAACGAATATCACTCCACAGCTTTGCACTAACACTCGAGGAGTCGAGGTCTATGGGAGGGTATATATCGTTGCACGTTTGAATAGTGGTGGCGATTAATCTACCGGTATACCTTTTGTCTCAAGTTCAGGCATTGGGCCTGCAGGATGTATAGCCACTACACCCATACGCGTGAAGTCTCATATACTGCCACGCATCGGGTAATTAATTGTTCATCAGCACTTTAGACGATATGTATAATTATGAGCTTTATCCCAATCAACATCTCCGCAGGCTAATGGTCGGTATTTAGACAAAAGAAGACAGTACACCAACCCCTCTAACACTTCACGTGGAGAACCCAACGCAACCCCTTACGTTGATTCTTTTGTCCATAATCATCATGCCGTCTCTTTAGACAGAATGGCCAAGTTTATATCCTGCCCCGACAACGCTCACAATCCCTACTTGGCAAATCGCCTGAACGCCAAGTTAGCAGTATAATATCTTCCCCTCACGAGCATAGTAAACCCCCTACATCCCAAGCTTTCCCAAAAGGCATAGGCAGTCGGCCATGATTCCTAATGAGGCAGTCGATACCAGCAACACGCACGGTATGACCGGAAATATCTCTGTAACCCGCCAATTCGATGCTCCTGTACAGCCTCGTGCCCAGCATAGACCATGCGGTCCAATGTAGCGTCCCAGAAATGGAGGTGGAAGGATGAGCTTCTTCAGTTGGCAGTTTCCCCAGTTGCGTGACTCACCTTCCAGACCAGACTCGGTTTGCACTTGCTCAGTGTATCCAACACGTATATACCCAAGGTTGTTCATCTTTGTTGTCCAAGTCTTCGAGGACTATAATCTGCCAAGACACAAGGGACAAAATGGTGCTCATCGCCCAGCTGCTGTCGGGTCTCGCTCTTGCTTCAGGCGTGCTTGGATCACCTATCGAGCGTCGGGCCGTTATTGACCACGACGCCGTCGTTGGATTCCCGCAGACAGTCCCCTCAACCACTGTTGGATCGCTGTATCTGAAGTACAAACCCTACCTTAAAGTCTTCAATGGATGCGTGCCCTTCCCCGCGGTTGACAGCCAGGGCAACACCGGGTATGTAATCTCCTAATATCTGTGAAACCTAGACTGATCTTGAGCATTAGTGGAGGATTGGCTCCAAGCGGTTCCTCTAATGGAGGTTGCAGTAGCAGCACCGGCCAGGTCTATGCACGAGGCAAGGCCTACAATGGCCGCTACGCCATCATGTATTCCTGGTATATGCCAAAAGATTCACCTTCGCCAGGACTAGGACACCGCCACGACTGGGAGAATGCTGTCATCTGGTTGTCTGGTGAAAGCACCAGTGCCACTGTTGTTGGTATGGCGGTTTCTCAACATGGCGGATACGATACCAGGGCCTCTGGTACTTTCTCAGGCAACAGTCCCTTGGTGGGCTATACGGCCATTTGGCCAACCAACCATCAAATGACCTTTACCAACGATAAAGGTGGGCAGCAGCCCTTGATCGCCTGGGAGAGTTTGACTGCTGCGGCTCGTACAGCGTTGACGAACACGGACTTTGGTAGTGCCAATGTTCCTTTCAAGGATGGCAGCTTTGAGTCTAACCTGGACAAGGCGGCTGTTTGAGATACCAGGGCCTAGTATGCTAAGACTGCTAGCAAGGCAATAGAAATGAGCTGGAACACTACATGGTTGTTGGTAGTGAGAAGGCAACAGCTTCTGGCCTGGCAGGATTACCAAATAGTCTTATCAGTTTCAACAGTTATCATGAGTTCTGTACACAAGCTGAAAGTGTATACGATACTTTCCATGAATCGCAATGCACTGGGTAATTGAATTAGGGAGTGTTTTAGCACTCAATACGTGGGATAATGACAATGGGCTCGGGATAGCCGTGCTTGAGTGTCTATCATTTGGTAGCGATATTGCATCATACTTGACCCTGAGTTGATATGTCGTTGTTGTGATGGTTTTTTGCTACTCTTTGTCCATCCAATAGTAGTTTACCCAAGGAACTCTTTTACCAATAGAACAGCCCACGAGACTCATCAACAACAGTGGGCCGTCAACGCATGAAGCATGTGGGCCAAACATCGTCGAAAGAAATCGTCTGCGTGTTAGTTAAGCTCAGCCATGGGTCCACCCAAAAGTTAACAGAATGTGGTGATAGCCTCTTCGATCAAAGCTATAGAATCTTCTCACCAGAAGCAAAGTGGTGAGTAGAAGCAGGACCAGACGCAGATGCACAGCTACGTTTAGGTATCGCCAACCAATCAGTAGAGTATGCTCGGTCGTTGGCCCTTGATGTTATCAGTAAAGCTACAGGTTAAGTCACCGTAGCTCGCCCTCTCGGGTACTGCAGTGCATGCCCCCGCGCTGTGGATTGACATCATCTTTGAATTCCTCCTTCTGAGGAAATACGCAGTATTAATGATGGCTCCTCCTCCTTTCGATTGATTTTCTTTCTTTTTCTTATTGTTTTCATTGAGTTAGCCGAGCACAGCCGCAATAATACCTTCCTGTCTTACTTTGGATTTAATCCTTCCCAAGCAACAATCTACGTCTCCACGCAGCAGAGTCATTTGTTACTCAACCACCACTTGTACCGACTTCAACACTTGGACTGGCAAAAGTTACTATCAAAAGCATTCAGCAAAATTATACGCTGGTACCAAGAGCCGCCAAAATGGGAACACCTTTCATTACCTTCCTCGCGCCTAGCAAGCTTGAAGGATACAAGCGCGGGGCCCCTATAGAAGAGCAGCCACCGACGATCTCACAGACCTTCCTGGATGCAATGGAAGTTCGTGAACAGGTATTTGTGGAGGAGCAAAAGGTTCCCGCCGAAAATGAATTTGACGACGACGATCCACGCGCATGCCACTGGGTTGTCTACGCCAGTATCAACAAGTTGGAGGAGTTGGAGGTTCGTGACGAGGAGGGCAATGTGATGCAGCCCCGTAAAAGCTCGACACGTTCAACACCGATTGGAACTATACGACTTGTACCATTCCCTCACGACCCGCACCCAAAGGAGGGTGGCAGATACTGGAACGGAGTATTAGAAGGCGAGAATGGCGACAAGGATGGCGACCAGGATGGGGATGTGCTCGAAGTATCTCCAAACAAGCCATACGTTTTGGACAGAGAGACGACATTCCACAATGGCCAGGAGCCGTATGTGAAGCTAGGACGCCTGTCAGTCATCGAAGAGTTCCGAGGGCGTCGTATTGCTGGACTCCTCGTCAACACTGTTCTTAGCTGGCTGAAAGCCAACCCGTCATACTTTGATCCTAGCATCAAAGAGTACGGTCTCGAGCAACTCAACCCGGCCAACTGTGAGCAGACAATCCCTCAGTGGTCAGGACTCGTCTGCGTCCATGCGCAGAAGCAGGTGGAGGGCTTTTGGAAGAAATGGGGCTTTGAAGTGGACGAAGGTATGGGTAACTGGTGGGAAGAGGGCATGCCCCATGTTGGTATGTTCCAGCGACTGGAGATAGGAGAAAAGACAGTCCGTCTTGATTAGATACCCCTTGTTGTCATGAGCGGTGGTTTTACAGCATGCATACACGATTAGACAATAGGTTGAGAACAGCATAGGTCTAGACATTTTTAACTAGTGTACTGGGAAAAGAAGTCTACTTACATTCAAGATCTATGATGATGAACACGGACGAACATTGAAAATGTACTTTGAATTTACTTCATTCAATTCTCAGAAGCTCGACTTTTTTTTATTGAATCTAGAGCCACCTAAGAAAACCCATAGCCGCGTTCCCAGACCCGATGAACGCAAAATGCAATTCTGAAAGAAGCCGGAACACGCCAAAGCCAACCCTTCCAGTCATGATACCACCGTTGCACCTTTTATCGGTTGCTCTTGGCCACACGCTCCAACTCGTCCTTCTTCTTGATAGCGTAAGAGTTGCTGGAACCCTTGGCAGCGTTGATCAGCTCCTCAGCAAGGCACTCAGCAATGGACTTGACATTGCGGAAAGAAGCCTCGCGGGCACCAGTGGTGAGGAGGGAGATAGCCTGGTTGACTCGACGGAGGGGAGAGACATCAACGGCTTGTCGTCGGACGGTACCGGCGGAACCAATTCGGGTAGAGTCTTCGCGAGGACCGCAGTTGACGATAGCGTCGACAGCGACCTGGATAGGGTTCTGGTCGGTCATGAGGTGGATCTGGCCCTAATGTTAGCACCTTGTGGTCGCGAAGGAAGAAAAAAAAAAAAGGAATGTTGCCCCTTCTCGAGGGGCGCTCGCTCAGGTAGGACGTACGATCTCGAAGGCGTGGGCGACAATTCGGACAGCCATGAGCTTCTTTCCGTTGTTGCGGCCGTGGTGCATCAGAGAGTTGGTCAATCGCTCAATGATAGGGCAGTTGGCCTTGCGGAATCGCTTGGTGGCATATCGGCCAGCGGTGTGGGTGACGTAGACGGGGTTTCGCAGAGAAATGTAGTCACTATTGCGGCACGTCCGTCAGCATCTCGTCGCGAAGTGAGGTTTTTGGAGATGACTTCTCCAGAGACAAAACGTACGTCAGGGAGATGTCGCGGACCTCGACATCGTAGTCCCACTTGTTAAAGAGCTTGACATTGCCAACCTCCTTGACAACATCCTTGGGGAGCACCTCGTAGAGGGCGGAGTTCTCGACTTCGATCTCGCCGGCGTCAGACATCTTGGCTGTTGCAGTGCTTCCTGGAGGACTGACGGGCTGCGGTTAGTACGATTGTGATCGAAGTGGCAGAGTTCAAAGTTGACGATGTGGGCGCATCTGAGATTCGAGAGAGACGGCAGGAGGGCAGAATGTGCTCTGGGTGGGGCGGGTCCAGCCAATCAAAAACGCTTAAAGTTCGGATCGGGGTCGCACCTTCTTTTTTCTTAGGGCTCGGCTGCCCTGCGAAACTCTGGCTGGTCTTTCCACTTTCCATTCGTGCAATGTCAAGTTAGAGAGGTTCTTCGGATTGAACAACACACTTTGTCCAACCCAGTCAACCGCCAGCACATCAGACAATATGGTAAGTTTACGGCGATACCCTCACGCGGACTTTACGAAAAATGAACATTTGATTGACTTGGACATTAGGCCCCCGCCGTTGGAGGAAAGAAGCAAAAGAAGAAGTGGTATGTATAAGGCGAACTGTACCGTCATCGACGATATTCGAAACTTACGCATTTCCAAAGGTCCAAGGGCAAGGTCAAGGACAAGGCCCAGCACGCCGTCGTCCTCGACAAGACCACTTCTGATAAGCTCTACAAGGATGTGCAGTCTTACCGTCTGGTCACCATCGCCACTCTCGTCGACCGAATGAAGGTCAACGGCTCTTTGGCACGACAGTGCCTTGCCGACCTCGAGGAGAAGGGCATCATCAAGCCTGTGGTCACTCACAGCAAGATGAAGATCTACAGTATGCCCGCCTTACCCCTCTTGCGCCAACCCTCTACCCCCTCGACGCGTCATCTTCGAACAACTGCTAACATAACTCCAGCCCGCGCCGTCGGTGGTTCTGACTAAATGCAATGAACGATACAACTTGAGTCTCACGATTGTGCGTCTGGGTGGCCTAGACGACAGACAGGCCACATGGTCGGAGGGTGTTGCAAGGCGAAAAACAAGCCTAGTTTAGGACGCTATTCATGCTCGGTTAAGCATTGGGACGGAATCGCTTTAGCACATACGGCAACGGAATGAAAAATATTCGAAACGACCAATATATGGTTTCCATCTGTAATGTGCATCTGTTCGCCCTGGCACAATGGAGTGTGATATGCCGCCGTAGCTTATGAGATCTATAAGAAGACGTCACTCTCTTCCGCTAGTCTTGGTGGTCGACAGAATGTCTGGGGCATGCCCTTAGAACCATAGGTATATGCTCTTGTCTGTCCTGCTTCATTGCATCTATCTGCTGTGATCATCCACGGGCCCATGAATTGCCAGCCTCCTTACCAATCGCGCATGCCTGTGGATTGAGCTGGACGACTTCTGCACACAGAAGACGATATCTCAGTGTACGCTTCTGCTCATGCTGTCTATTGTGCATCCGATGTTGTCTTCGTTGTATGTATGACTTTCACATGCTGAACTCATAGCGACATATTGCTCAAGCGGGGTTATACGCCAAGCTAGTATCGCAACAATCCTTGTCAAATTGGACTCAGTCGAACTGAACATCGCGTCAGGCTCATGTTTCCAAATTTTATCCCATACCCGGCATTATGGTGATACCCGAGAGGATACGATACGAAAGGTTGGGCTATAGAACCCCTTTGCTCTTATATTCTCTTTTTCACAGACAAAACAGGTATTGTGTGCGGCTTGACATCAATCAGTTCGTTTTTGTTTCTTCTACCAGTCGAACACAAGGCTTGCTGCGTCAAGAGTATTAAGCAATGTGTGTTTAGACCGTCGTGTCATTGTTGTTGCTCTGGAAGGTATTCCTTCGACGCTTCTCGTCGGGATCTCGTGTTATTTGGACTGCTATAGGACCAACGGAGCTTCTTGAACCCTTCTGTAGGAGAGTAAGCTTCAGCTTCGAACCCGAAATCTGAATACCAATCTTGGAATTACCAGAAATACAAGCCTGTTGGCATCGTGGCATAGATCATGAGCACATATATAGGTGATTGTCGAAGAAGTCCGCCAATGTACTTACTGCACATGACTGCTGATGGATCAAATTCATGTGTCACGTGCACGATGTTGACTTTCTGGGGCCGAAGCATGATGCCTCAACTCGAGTGAGATGATTCTCTCATCCAATTGGCATTCCAAATAGGGCTCGTGAGGTGTAGCAAAGAAACAATCGACTATTGCAAGCTATGCAAAATTGCAAAACTTTCCAGACGATGCGGGCCAGAAGTAGTCTTTGATACAGGTGAGGCTGGACTCCTGTCTAGACTCTTGGTCTTCAGTCAGATATCTGAGAATGGCTATCAATGCAGGTGATACGATCTAGCCTAATCCACGTCAGTTATCCGAGGGCTCACGAGAGACCCGCTAGAATGGTAAAACAACGGTGAGATTAAAGAGTTCCCGTGGGAAAAGAAGACATCCGTAATTCTTCATCAATTTGTTAGCATCACGATAGGGTCTCTTATGGAAGTTAGAGTTTATAAAGCCAAAGGCCAATAGATATTGGCAATAGATATTGGATATGCATCTATTATCTTATGATTATTCGAGTTAGGAATTAAAGAATTCCTACATGGCAAGCTTCCATTGAGACATTCGCTCTCTCCTACGTGGCTAGTCTGCTAGGATAGGGGTAACTATACAGTACGTCAATAATGATGGGCTAGTTCAATTTTCAACGCCCAGATAGGCACTTTGATCTCAGAGACGTTACAACTTTGAAAAGGGTAACGGGGGAGAGGATACGGTGGTTTCTGTTATATATATGTATTTATACAATAAAGTTTTCTTGTTGCTCTTACAAAAGGTCAGCTTCGATAGGCCAATGGCTGCAAGGAGGATCGGCAGAATTGCTTGCAGGGTCTCGAGTGATTTAAGGGCTTTGAACCGGGTTTACCCCCAAATATCAGTCAAATACGAAGAACCTGCCTGTAGGAAGTCAGGTACAGCCTGACAATCTCGAAGGAATCACAAAGTTGTCCATCCTAAGCCAAGACTTAACCTAGTTTTCTATCCATTGACGTTAGACGGGCTTCCCGAGAGATAACACTGGAGTAGGAAAAGTATCCTGTCTTTGTTCATACTGTACGGTACAGTGCGCGTAGGAGCTAGCACGAGAGAAGGCGGTGGCGGACTTTTGATTCGGCTCAAAGGGTGAATCAAGCAAGAGCTTGTTTGGCTGAAGCCCGAGAGACGCTGTAACACCTCCCGCCCTCCCGTTCAGAGTATTCAACCCCTGATGCTAGAGGCTTAAGCACAGGTGGGCAAGAATTAAACAAAGCGTTTTAGCTCGGCTTGTCTCCCTTGCGGCTGGCTGGTGGGTCTAGAAGCTCGGGGTCGGGGCGTGGAATATCATCACGTCCATCAAGCGTTGGACACGCTCTCGCTGGCCACGAGCATCCAAATCAGAAAATTTGTATTACATCGTGCCCACTGGTTAGCCTAGTAAAGACTCTAGGATCCGTGAACACGAGCAAATCATGAAGAAGGAGATCAATCGACTTGGGATATGTGGCTATTTAGGTCGACACTCTTCGGCTGCTGGGCACAACCGGCCAGAACAAAATATTCGAGAGCCAGAAGGAGAAAAAAGCTGTTCCCCGTATTATCGGAAGCTCAAACAGACACCAATTGGACGGGTAGGTTGAGCCAGGGGTTAACCCGGGGCAGGCGATGAGATCCAATACCGGCTCACCTCTATTCAAGTCATGAAACTCACGCACTGTGCAAGGTGTGGCAGGCTTATTTCGGGCGATGCGACCGCTGGAGGCAAGGCTTGCAGTGGAGGGTGCTGCTGGAACGCGGAGCCCGGAGGCTAGTGGATTGGTGAACGAGCCGGGGAACAGAGAAAAGGTGGGTGAATGGATGTCATGATGGAGGGATGGGGTAGACTGCAAAGAAAATGTTGGAAAGTGTGAGAGAGCGCGAGACTGACGACATTTGTTCGAGATAGGCCAATTGCATCACACAATGGCTGTGACAACAGTGCCAATGGCTTGAAACATGACAGATTGGATGTTTTCTAGAAATGAAGCTTCTCCAAGGCTGTGCAGTGCTGTACGTACTACTGTCCATATCAGAAAATCTTTTCCAGCAGTTATCATGGATCCTAGGCCAGCTCATCGCCTCGCAGGCTTGTGTGCAGGACAGTACCCCATACAGTAGAGATGGGCCCCAAACCAGACACGGTCACAGCTCCCATGTCTCCCAAGACGGGTCCAGGTCTCGGCGCTTGACAAAAATCGGGGTGAACCGGCATCTCACCTTGCAGCGCTCAAACCCAGGATGAGTGCAGGATTTGTGCCAGAAAGCCCCACAGTGTAGTCTACTGAGTGCCACTGAGTGGCCACCTGGCCATCCCTGAGAAAGTTCAAGAGCTTTACAGCCTGAGCAAGGCTGTGGCCTCAGGCTGCCAACCCATGCTGTTGCCGTGGAGAGAGCGGCCAGCTTGGGCCTGGTTGGCTGGGGGTCCCAGCTCCCTCTAGCGCGAGCCCGGAAAGATTCGCTCAAAAGCGCCTCTGGTTCAGATCCGCCGCAATTTTTTTCCCTCCCCCCCAAATACCACTCACCCCCCGTCGGCGCAGATTTATTTTCTCTCGACTCCCTCCATTCTCTCTCTCTTCCTTTCTTCATCCTCAATCTCCCCTCAATCCTTTCTTCTTTTTTTTAAGGGAAAGACCTTCAGAACCGCTACCATGTCTGTCGAGCAACCTCAGAAGGTCTTGGGCATGCCGGTAAGTTATTCCAATCTTCTCTTCGATGGTCATTCAGATCCCCTCGATCGTGATATGCCACATCTGCAAAAATGTCTCTTCGAATCAATCAACCGCTATCAAGTTCCATCGTGGTAGATCATCAAGTTTTGATGGTTTGCATACAATTATTCAGATAGCGGTGCTGTTTGGTCAAGCATCTGAGTCTTTGCGTTGCCGGCATCTCACTCGAGCTGCAATGAATCCGGTCAATTTTTTCATGATGTAATTGCTAACGTGTCTCACAGCCCTTTGTGGCCGACTTCTTGAGTATGTAACCACATCGCGATCGCCTCAATCGTCGAAGAAATGACCACCCTGCCATTTCGCTGAGCTTGGTCAACAAACACCTCATAGTCTACGATACTAACAACCCTTTTAGTGGGTGGTGTCTCCGCCGCCGTCTCGAAGACCGCCGCCGCTCCCATTGAGCGTGTCAAGCTCCTCATCCAGAACCAGGTTTGTTCAACATGATCAGCATATTTATCCGACTTGGTGGCTAACAACCATAACAGGATGAGATGCTTAAGACCGGTCGTCTCGACCGCAAGTACGCCGGTATTGGTGACTGCTTCAAGCGCACCATGGCCGACGAGGGTGTCATGTCCCTCTGGCGAGGAAACACCGCCAACGTCATCCGATACTTCCCTACCCAGGCTCTGAACTTCGCTTTCCGTGACAAGTTCAAGAAGATGTTCGGTTACAAGAAGGACAAGGATGGCTACGCCATGTGGATGGCTGGCAACCTTGCCTCCGGTGGTGCTGCTGGTGCCACTTCATTGCTTTTCGTCTACTCCCTGGACTACGCCCGTACTCGTCTTGCCAACGATGCCAAGAACGCCAAGTCCGGTGGTGACCGTCAGTTCAACGGTCTCGTCGACGTCTACAAGAAGACCCTCGCCTCTGATGGTATTGCCGGTCTCTACCGTGGTTTCATGCCCTCCGTCGCTGGTATTGTTGTCTACCGTGGTCTTTACTTCGGTATGTACGACTCTATCAAGCCCGTCGTCCTGACCGGAAACCTCCAGGGCAACTTCCTTGCCTCTTTCGCTCTTGGTTGGGTCGTCACCACCGGTGCCGGTATCGCCTCTTACCCCCTTGACACCATCCGACGTCGCATGATGATGACCTCTGGTGAGGCCGTCAAGTACAAGAACACCATGGATGCTGCCCGCCAGATCGTCGCCAAGGAGGGTGTCAAGTCTCTCTTCAAGGGTGCTGGTGCCAACATTCTCCGTGGTGTTGCCGGTGCTGGTGTCCTTTCCATCTACGATCAGCTCCAGGTCCTCCTCTTCGGCAAGGCCTTCAAGTAAGCGCTTTGTATAACATACCCTGTATAGACGAGTGTGTGGAGGATATGGAATCGGGGGGAATCGTAATCTGCGGGCTTGACATGGTGTCCGCTGGTTGAAACTAAAAGGCGAGACCGAAGTGCAGATCGAGAGAAGCTGTCACAGATACCCGACGTGGTCCTCTGAAACAGCAGCTCTTTACGGGTTAGAGTGGCATAGGCACGGCGTCTTTTTCTAATCTTGCTTTGCCTTCCGTTCTAGGCCGCTGTAATTTATACACCAATGCAATTTCCCTTTACTGTATACTCTTTGCCCGTGATCCTGTGCAGTTAAATGTCTATGTTGATGATGATATTAGGCCTCACTCCAAGTTCTATGCCATCGTCGCGTCCTTGTGATTTCTAGTTTTCTTTTTGGAATGTGGTTGCACAATAAAGCTACAGTGCATGCGATGACTAAGCGTTGCTGTCAAATGTTCAAGCTCAGCGTGCTCGCCCAAGTGATGTTCAACCCCCCCTCCAGCCTTTCCTGCTACATTAAGACCTAGCCATTTCTTCAACTACAACCGACATGCCCCCAAAGCAAACATCAGGCGCCGGCCGCGGCCGCCCCAGAGCCACTACCAAGAAAGCCGCCAAAGCACCGCAACCTGAGCCCCAATCGAGCAACCCTTTCGAGCTCTCCGATGACGATAACGATCGCGCTGGCCCCTCGACACGCGAAGTACAAGTGGTTGAGGATGAAGAACCCGACAAGACGATCCCACCAGAACTTCTGACGCGGCTTCTACACGAGTTCTTTGCCAAGGACGCAACGCGGATATCAAGAGACGCCAACGCTGCGGCGGGCAAGTACTTTGATGTGTTCGTCAGGGAGGCTATTGCGCGAGCTGCTGTTGAGAAGGATGGCGGGTTTCTAGAAGTTGAGGACCTCGAGAAGGTTTCGCCCCAGTTACTACTGGATCTTTGAGCGGGACTGGACCATGCCTGAACTGCTCCTCAAATAAGAGGTCCCAATTGGTTTTATAGAGTAAGTGTTGGGGAAGAAGCCCAGACTCAGCTACTGCTCGAATATGACAACTGACACCATGGTGTGTAGAACACAAAATGGCTCTATGGTATGAGGAAGCTCCTTAGACGTTGACCGGCTAGAGTATAGGTACGGCAGATATTCTCTAGTCATTCTTCATGCTAACACGAAGATAGCACAATCTCTCGATCGTTGCGAGCTAGCATGACGAACGGCCGATATGCCCTTTACCTGACCTTGGTGCTTTGCTTTCCAGCGAGCCAAAGGCCTCTCGATAAAACGGGTTTCTGGATTATCTACCAAGCCATGGGCAGCATCGAATGCAGTACACGTTTCCCATTGGAGTGTGCTTTATGGTTGACGGAGTTCGTCACCTCATCAATAGTGTCTTTTCCTCTCAGCACGCCCTAGATATCGCACGAGGTTCAAACAAACACATGGAACTCGCGCTAAGGGATCGGCCTGGTATGCACTGGACGACATTTAATAGGTTATATGGCGGTGAAACACGATAAAGTGGTTCTTGGCTGGAAATACCATCTCATGTTGAAGGTTGCTGAAGAGAATCAATGGGAAATCTACCCCAAAACCTGCAACAAAGCGCATAAAATGGTTAGGGCATGGTCAATACAACAGAGAGAATAGAGACATGATGTCGGAATACACTGAAATAGTGGGGGGCATCTGTGTTGTGTTGTGTTTGTTTGTGCTCTGGGTTAGCTTTGAAGGGTAATTTGGATTGCAAATGGGTCCTCAGGAAGTCGGCTCTGTCCTCTCCTGCGCGGCATCAAAGAGCGTATTTATGCCAGGATCATTTTGCAATTGTTTAAAAACATGCTCTGCCTTGTTGCTCTGGTGTCGTCTAACGGTGACAAGGCTTTGTGCCCGGCAACGGTTCAAGTCGCTCCGTTCAACGGCATCGTCCATGACATCCTAGTGGATA
Organism: Fusarium nurragi; assembly: GCA_012977755.1. NCBI lineage: Eukaryota > Fungi > Ascomycota > Sordariomycetes > Hypocreales > Nectriaceae > Fusarium > Fusarium nurragi. Next base: position 33,723 of record JAALXI010000221.1, on the reverse strand, counting down.
TTAGCCATAAAGTTAAGACTGTTTTTGAGGGAGCTACGCAAAGAGGAATGAATGCACGTCAAGATTGCATTAAGCCACAGTGGTAATCAATTGAGGCCAGTGCAAACCCTGACTGCGATGTAACTAGTGATATCGTGGGGTAATTTAGGACAAAAGATGAAAGTTGACAGTCTTTGACAGATACGGATACAGTGAATGGAGCTTCAAAAACCCCCCGAGATCTCGCCCGCACACGCGTCTAGAATCTGCAACCAACACGAAACGCCCAAGCTCAAAACCCACCAGCCTCTCAAACAGTTTCTCGTTTCTTGGCGGTGAAGCTAAGAATGGCCCCGAAACCATGTCCGTCTCACACGATAACGGATGAGGCACTTCCGACGCAGATATACATACCCCTGGTCGACCTGCCGTCCTGCCCTGACACGGCTGGGTCTAGAGCCGAGGCCTTGAATGCTGTACATATCAAACGCGGGTTAATGGTTCAACTTTGAGGAGGCCAAACGACCGAGATGGATGATTAGGCTTTGCATTACATAGCCAAATAAAGACGCTTTGGATCAATGCATTCGAAGAATGCTCCAAAGAGAAAAGCCATCACCTTCGGCTTCCATGACTTATGTCAAATGGTGTTTTACCCACACATTTGTTTGAAAATTGACCTGACATATAGCCTGGGCCAGCCAAGCCAGGTCTGGCACTCTTTGTTTCATTCTCCAAGTCTTCGAGTGAAGCCTTGTCGATAACGTCTCATGCTACTCCTGGCCTGCAGCTCAACCGAAGAGCCGAGACGGAACCCCCAGCATCCATCTTCCTGGGCCTCTGGGAGTTTGGGCCGAAGAGAGGCGTGCTTCAGATGTGCTTCAAAACTCGTCATCGGGACTGTAGCCGCAACAGGCCAAACCGTGATGGAGGTGTATATATACCAATCCGTCCTGTCTCTTCTGTTTTGTTTCTTGCTATATCTCTCATCTCATTCCATAATTAACAGTCTGGTCCTGTTTCCCTTTGTCCCTCCCTTTTCGTTTCTTTTCTTAATTTTCTATCTTTCTTAGACAAGGCTGGTCCCTGAGAGCGCAAGTCGCATTTCTTATTTGACCGTATTTCTTCGAGTATCTCCTCCGGAGTGCACTTTCCATTGCCCCAACTAGATATCCAATCCTTCAGCATCTCAACATGTATTTTTCACAAATTGCTATCGTGGCCCTTGCCACCGTTGCTCAAGGTACGTTGCTCAATATCGCTATACGAGAAAACAACTAACATCGTCTCTAGCCGTCGATGTTCAGGTCGTCGCAGTTGGCAGAAACACCGTCACAAACTCAACAGGCATCAAGTTCTGGCCCGAAAAGATCACAGCAGAGCCAGGAACTATGGTGCAGTTCCAGTTCTGGGCTGGCAACCATACAGTCACACAGTCCACTTTTGACGACCCTTGTATGCCTATTGGCAACATCCAGTCAAACGTCACGGGCATTTACTCTGGCTACATGCCTGTCGAGGCTAGCTTGGCCAAGGGCATGATCCCTACCTACACCATCACCATCAAGGACAAGAAGCCTTTATGGCTCTTCTGTAGTAAGGGGCAGCACTGCCAGGGTGGAATGTCTATGGTCATCAACGAAAAGTGAGTCAAACGCAGCACCTGGATGAATATCCTTACTAACCGCTGTATAGCACGTCTGCCAACTCTACAAGATCTCTTAAAAACTACAAGGGTCTCTGCCAAGGCTCTACAGCTTCTGAAGTTGTCCCAGTGCAGTCTGGCGGTTCCCCTCAAGGTGGAAATGGCGGCAATGGTACCGTTCCTGGCGGCAATGGCGGTTCTGGCGGTGGCAGCAACTCCGGTGATGATAGCTCCGACGACGGTAGCAGCTCCGGCGACGACAGCTCCGACGATGGCAGCAGCTCTGGTGATGACAGTTCAGATGATGGCAGTTCTGGAAACGGCTCCCCTGTTGAGTCTCCCACCGGAGTCTCGACCCCTGGAGCCACCGGCACTCCTACGTCTGGCACCGCGGGCGATGGCGTGGTTACAGCTGCTGCTGCAGACTTCTCTGCCCCTATCCCGATGCTGCTAGCTGTTGGTGCTGCCGTTATGTACGTCCTCTAAGTTGACATTGAGTGTGGAATGAATTTGGGGGTTTAGGATAGAAATAATGCTGGGATCAATTAATCGGGATATTTGTACCAATTGCTGGAACGGTTGGGGAGCCTCGGTGTAGGCACAAGCATCTACGAAGTTCATGGTAGAATCGCTCCAGGTATCCGGTGGGTTTAGGGGGTAGTGTATCAAGTTTGGATGTTTAGATTCTGTTGAAAATACCCTAAAATATTAGAGATCATATATATATTACTTAAATTCTTGAAATTGTCAACCTCTTGGCGAGAATGTAATTACTTAGTATTCAACTGGAATGAGCAGGAGAACAGCGAAACACATGCTAATCAAAAATATTTACAACACAGTGCACGGATTTTAACGCAAGTAAGCTCACTGCTTCTCGGGAATCTTTCTTGCCTTCCTGCTCCTCTGAGCCTGGTCACAAAGCTTCTTGGGCTTCTCCTTTTCCAACCAGTCAGGCTCTCGATGCACGTATCCCACTCTGCTATACTTCTTGCTGTTGGCGAAAAAATCGACCCAGTGCTTGAGTGTAGCGTGAGCCTTGACCATAGCCTCTTCTCGCTCCTTGATCTTGAGCTCAGCGAGCTCCTCAGGGGTCCAGTGAGAGTCAACCTCGGGGTCATCGAGGGGCAAGAAAGTCTCTTCATAGCCGCGGAGATCGGCGGTCCGGTCCTCGGCGAAGCAGCCTGTCACGAAGCCGCGAGCAGCGTCGGTGGCAGCAAAGTAGCTGTATGAACCACCGGGGCCGTACATACGTCGGCCGTTGGAGACATCGTAGATCGTACCGTTGATGGCCAGGAGAAGAGGTCTATCAGGATCGGTACCGTCGTGAAGCGAGAGTTCCTCCAAGGTCATATAGACAGGCGGCGGCTGTGAGAAGATAAACAGTCAGCAGGAGTCTAGCAATAGGCCTGGGTATGACTTACAGGTCCAAGGATCAATTCCTTGTAGAACTTTTGCGTCATCCACTCTGGTTTGTTCTTGTGCCCCCACCAGAAGCTCTCTCCTCCGCTGATAACATAGCTGAGGCCCATCGAAGCTACAAGAACGAAACTGATGACACGCAGGACGTCGACGTAAGGCGAGTAGCCATCCCAAGGGTCTTCTTGGTCGGCCTTGGCAGATGATTTCTTCTTGTTCTTCTTGGTAGGAGTTGAAGGTTGGGAAACTTCGGATTCTGTCTCGTTCTTGGGCTGAGACTTGCGCTGCCGGAGAGTTGATTCGTCTGCCATCTTGACAAGTTGTGTCAACGTGTAGCGAACATGTAGGAGTTATAGTGCGACTTCGGGAGAAAGGAAGAAAAGAGAGTCGAGAGCAGAGAATGAAGACAGATTTATAGAGTAGTATAAAGGGGTCGATCTCAATATAAAGTGGCGTGTCTTGTCACCTTGACCTGGGCCTTGCTTCAACTTTTCTATGGATCATTAAAGTTGACTGCGACGTTAGGACCTGACAGCTTTATCGTGATTCTGACACACGCCTTATCGCGGGGTCATCACATTTGGAGGCACTTGATTGGATTCCTGGAGACTGTAGTGACTATGACCACCCCACTAGGGGTGAAGTCATGAGCGAAAAGTTCAATACACCGCCAAGGGTCACCTGACGCTGTCATCATCACCACAGCAACCAGACACCAGCACAGTTGACGGGTGGACATAGTGCCCCACACATGAAAGCGGCATGGTAAACAACCGATAATATACCAGCACGACTTTACCTAGCTTTTGCCTTATCACAACATACTAAAGCAACAGTTAAAGTCAATACTGCATAAACCGCAGCCACATACACCAAAACTCAATCCCGTTCAAGCAGACCTCTACAATCGTCAAAGCCTATCCAAACAAACAAAAAATGGAAGAACCAAACAGCCCATCGGGCTCGGCAGGCGGCCCCCTCCAAGCAGTCACATCAGACCGCGTAAATCAACAACGGGAGCGGGAGCCTGCCTTCTCCCACCTTCGTGGTGGATCGCGAGATAACACAGTTTACGACAAGATCAGCCAGTTCAATAATCTCAGTGTCACCATGCAATCGAAACAACTGGAGCGCAAGACGGCAGATGCTGCCTTGAAGCGCGCCATGCTTGGCCGCGAGGAGGCTGAGACTGAGCTACGCAAATGCAGAGATGAGAACAAGACGTTACGAAAAGCTGTCGATGAAGGCAAAGAGCGTGAGAGAAAGGTCGGAGAGCGTTTAGAGACGTTGATGGTAAGCATCTTCTTCAAGCCAACATAAGCAAGCCATGTTGACCATCTCATAGGAGAACTACGGACGAGCCAAGGAGACACACGCGCACACACAAGCCCTTTGGGAGAAGGAGATCCGCCGAGCACGAAAAGAGACATTCAAGACACAATCATCAATTGTCAAACTCCAGGAAGAACTCAAGTCAGCCCGCACCAGCGCTAAGATGGCCGACGAAAACCTCAAGCGCGAAAAGGAAAGGAGTAAGGTTCGAGAACAGGAGGCATTTGAGGCGCGCTATCAGATCGTCGGTGTCCAGGAACAGCTCGACCAGGCTCTGGAACGCATCAAACTCGTCGAACAGGAACGTGACGCCTATAAGACGGCAGCCAAGAACGAGGAGGTTGCCCGCATTGCTGCCGAGGGGCGCATTCCCCTACCGTCACCAGATGCTGATGACGAATTTGCTTCTCCTCAAAAGGACAAGAGGCGTGCATCAAGAGACTCCCGCGTTTCACTGTCGGCCATGGACATTATCTCATCGGAAGCCAGCGAGGCCGAGATCGAGGAATTAGCGATCCAACTACAATGGGAGCGCCAAAGAGCAGATCGCGCTCACGAGATGGTTGAGTTCCTGCAGGCCGAATGCCACCTGCGTTGCTGTGCTTGCTCCAAATCCACCCGCCGTACTAGTGTCGAGGCCCCTCGCCAGAAGCGTAGAAGCTCGATTGGCCTCGAGGGACCCAATGACAAGGTACTCAAGCTCGATCGTGCGGTAATGGAGGCTGAGAAACGTGCTGCGACCCCTCCTCGTATTCGAGAACCCGTGTTCGAGCCTCGGACTAAGATTCAGACTGATGCTGAGGTTGGGACTGAGGCAGAGCCCGAGATCCAACCTGAGCCGGAGCGGCAGCAATATCTGGAAGAACCTCTTCAACGTGGTATGCCCAAGTCTAGGAAAGAGCCTCGTCGAAGCACCATCTTCTGTCCCAAGGAGGGAATCTTTAGAACCGTCTCTGAGCAAGAAGCTGAGATTTTTGAGGCGCAGCGTAAGGCTGAAGAGGCCGAGGCCGCTGCCAAGGCCCAACGCGAAGCTCGTGCGCAGGCTGAACGGGAGGATGTGAATGATGTTGCAGTTGAAGAGCGAGCCGGGGCCGAAACCTTCATTGGTCACAACATTGAAATGGAGCCTCCTTCGTCTGAGTGTGAGCACAGGAGATATGCACGAACTCCTTCAGTTGAGCCTCCAGCTTTTGCCATGCTGGCTCAAGAGCGCGCTTCTCTTGCCTCGCTCCTTGACGCTCCTCATAACGGCTGTCACACAGCGCCTATTCCTTCAATACCGACCATGTCAGACGTTTCTGAGGATATCCTCGCCTCCCCTGAGACTCGACCTCACACCACAAATGCTTTCTACACCGTCACCACCACAACAACCATCCCCATCCTCGATGACAAGGTCGGGAACAGTGCCTCCTTCAACGAACGTCTTCGTACTCCCTCTCACAACAGCACAGGTACCACCTTTGACCTGTCCAACCCTGCCCTCACTCCGACCATGACACGCGAGCAGGCTCTCGCCAAAATCCGTGAACGTCGTGGCCGTGCCCGCTCTATGGCTCAAGGCACATTAACACCAAGCCGTCGAATGGTTGAGGGCGTTGAGCGACGAGACATGAGTGCTCCCACAGGCAAAGTTACTGGCAAGGGACGATGAATGCTGAAAGATAAAACTGGACGAACCATTGACACGACTTGACGAATACCCAATCATGCTTCACATTCACCCCTATCCACACTTCCGATTCTCCTCACCCTGGCTGCACTTATAAAGCTGCTCCTTTTTCTCCTTCTCCTGATGGGCCTCTCTTTTCTCGCTCTCACTCACCTCTGCCCATCAATCATTTTCTCTTTTTCGGCAGGGCGAAGGGGCGTTGTTCTGCTTTTTCTTGCTTGAAGTCATTGTTGCTAAGTTATTAGGGACTTAGGGAACTTGACACACCATGGAGCGATTTTGTTGTTTTGCTTTTTGTCGACGTTTTCTGGACGAGTTCGTAGATAATCATGCCATGTACGAAACGCTCAAGTCTTTTGTTGGCCTTGGTCCGGATTGATATGCGGTGGCTGGTCTCGTTCCAAATTGTTTTGTTCCGTATGTGATGCACATGTTAACTGCCCTACATTGCTCGTTCACTGTCTTGCATTTTTGTGCGTATACTCTCAAGATATCAGAAGCCTTGTCTTGCTGGCTAACCACCGAGCTATGAACATGTAAACACTTTCGCTCCAATGCTCCCGTAAATATCTTGCAGATATAGGTAGATACAATTAGCTTCCCAAAAAGCCCCTTGACATATTCCGCGTCAACTGCGAACTCATCGCATCGAGCTTGGCCGCAACAAGTATACACTCGACACCCTTACCATTAGGCGCATTCTGAATGCGTAACCTCCACTGTCCTGTTTTGATAACCCATTCCTCGTCTCCAGAGTCGCCGTCCACTCGCCGTCGCTTTCGCGGGTATTCGCTTCCGGAGGAATCTGAAGCAGCGGCATTGATGAACTCCTCGAGGTAGTCCTTGCCATTGAGAATGATGGCAGACTCAGGTTCGAGGGCTACACGGATGAGATCTTCCTTCAACAGAGAGTTTCCAAGGCCTGTCGGCTGGCCATGGGATTGGTTTGTTTGAGAGAAGTTCAACTTTGACGATACAAGTTCAAACAACTTCGCGACACGGGCTTTGGTGTCTCGAAAGAACTCAGCCCTGGAATTGCCTCCTGAGAAATGAATCTTTGTCGTCTCACCACCAATCTCAAGGACAAGCTCGGCAGGCTTCTCGTCCACATACGGTCGGGCATATTGCACGAAGCCCGATAATGGATCGTGGCTGCTTATGTTAACGCTGATGCCGCTCTTCTGTATATTTTCAAGACGGAGGACCATCTCGTCCCGTCTTGTCGCTTGGTTATAACTCAAAGAATGCGGGATGAGGCGCTGCTCGAGACCCTTGAAGTGAAAGTATCGCGCATCGCTAAGTAAATCCTGGCGGTGCGTTTCGTCACGTATGCGAATAGGGTACCCGCGCAAAAAGTGTAGGAGCTCAGCGAATGTGTCGGCACTGCGCTTCGGAACTGATGGAGGGAGAATCGAAGGTGGGCGGATGAGGCCTTCGCGGTCAAGGCCGGGGAAGAGATCGTCGGGGCGCGAGAAGAAAGCTGCGAAGCCGAGGGAGAAGTAATTCGGAGAGTTGCCCGGGTCTTTGAAGATTTCGCGCGGAATCTGAAACTCGCGATGGCCGATGGAAATGAATATGCTCTCCTCGTAGAGCTGGGAGATCAATTTGGGCACTGAAGTTCCGTCAGAGTCAGTCAGGGTCCAAGACTGTGCCATTGAGGGATGACAAACAGCTGTAGAACTGCGCATCTGAAAAGAGTCGCACAAAGTGCTCGCCGTCGCGGGGCTGGACGTGGTAGCCCTGGAGATGCAGAGAGATGTCGCGAAAGATGACAGGGTCGCGATCGATGTAGAGTGTTCGGAGGGAGGAGCTCGACTCGTCGCCTCGTTCCTTTACTGACTCCAATTGACAGACAAAGTACTGCGAGAAGTATGAGGGTGCTGTGAGAGATGTTAGCCCAGTGTCATGCTACGCTACGCACCGTCGCAATGCGACAATCACTTGTCGCAAAGGAAGACAGGGGCTTGAGTCGTACCGTCAGAGGATAACGAAGCTCCCGAGAGCTTGAACAGCTCGCTGCCGATCTGGATGGGAAACACGCGCTCGTGAGGTAGAACAAGCGGTATCCGCGAGACGTTGCGCTCCGACAGCGGCTCAACAGTCAAGGGCCCTGCATCAGAGGAAGCATTTGAAGTCATGTTGGCGTAGCAAGATTTTCGAAGAAGCCTTAGAGCTCCTTATTTTGTTTTTTGTTCCTGTTGAAGTGAGACAGCGTATAGAAAGACGCCATCCTTGTGTGGTACAAGAGAAGAGAGCTGAAGTGAAGTCGCAACGCAAGGCAAGGTCGCAGGGTGCAGCGCCTAAGGTGTAAATTTAGGCTAACGGCTTACACGAGAGGTGCACAAGCTTGCGCCACTTGACATGGGTTGTGGCTGACGGATAGATTATCAACCAAAGCTTTATTTTAATAAGGCGCATAAGACCAAAGTCACCATGTTGCTTGATTATTTTCATTTATGTTCTATGCAACGCTTTCGATCCTTATGGACCGTATGGCTGCGTTGTGTAGCATCGTACATACTCACCCTCTATAGATGTGAGCTCCCTGATGAAAGGCAAACTCATCAAGTCCATTATATCCCCAATAAACCACAGTCACGATATTCACTGGCCCATCAACTCAACTCCGCTTCGGACAACTCCAACAACTGCTCCCGTCTGGATAGCCTCGCTGCTTCCACCGGCGACTCTATGCTCGATATTGGCGAGACCATCCAGCCAGGTGATCATCACCTCAGGGCTAACTTCCAGCTTCGCCAGCTCCTCGGACAGCGCTGTAATGATATCGGCCAGAGCAAGACCCCGCGATACCTTCAGCGCATTGATAGTGGTGAGACAGCTTGTGACATCCGATGTCTTGAGCAGCGTCGACACGATCTCAGTAATGGCATCCGGTGGTGGTGCCGCAATACAGTTGTAGATGGTTTCTGTTGTGATGTTTTCACGTTGGATCTCGCTGTCAGGCACCTTGGGTGCGTCCTTTGCCCGCAATGGTGTGCCTAGGTCCCATGTTAGCAATGTAATCAATGTTGAGTTCACATATACACCCACTTGACGCATGGCATGCTTGTAGAACGTTCAGAGCTCTTCGCATGTCACCCTTGCTCAGCTTCACCAGTGCATCGACCGCCTCTCCTCCAATCCTGACATGCTCCTCTTCCACTACCTTGTCCACCAGTACTCTAATGTCACCTTCCTTCAACGGACTGAAGCGGAATCGTGTACATCGACTCAGCAGCGCCGGGCTGAGCTTGTGGGAGTAGTTGGCAATAATGCAGAATCGAGTGTTGGTTGTGTACTTCTCCATGATTCGTCGCAGAGCCATCTGGGCCGTGCTTGTCATGGCATCAGCCTCATCGAGCACAATAAGCTTGAAACCAGCCATTGAGTTGCCCGAGCGGGCAGAGGCACCACCCATAGAGAAGATTTGTTTGGTGCTAGCAAATGTCTTGATCTGCTCTCGCACAACGTCGATGCCACGGTCGTCTGAGGCGTTGAGCTCGAGAACCATCTGGCGCATATTGGCAGTTCCATAGATACGACGAGCGAGGGCGAGAATCGTCGACGTCTTTCCGGTGCCTGGAGGTCCGTAGAGGAGGAGATGGGGGAGGCGGTTCTGGTCGATGAACTTGTTGATGGTAGCGAGGATGTCCTGATGACCGGAGACGTCGTCGAGAGTGTTTGGGCGATATTTCTCGACCCTGGCATTCTGTTAATTGGTGACCCCTGGAGGCAGCTGGGTTTTGTCAGATTCATACCAAGGCAGGCTGTCCTCAGCTTCAACTGGTAGATTGGCAGCGCTTCGCTTGCCCTTGTTGGCTTCAGAAGAAAAAGTCACATCCTTGGTGGAAGCAGGGACATCAACGTCCATCTCATCCCCGAAATCGGACATGTTTGCGCTGTGGTTTATCGGCACTTGTGGCTATTGTCGGGGGTATATCAAGTTTGAACAGGTAATTATTGAGGTCACTGGGAGACACGCGCTAGGTTGCATCTCAACGCGTCTGGACGCGTCGGTCAATTAAGACCCCTGCATATTGCAACAGCCAATCATGGGTCTCCGTTGTTAGACTTCATAGTTATATCTCTCTTGTAATTCGAGGCCACCACGATTATTTATCCTAAGTATGTGCTCTGACAAAATCCGCCCAATAATAGCCCGTTCATTACAGCTCTAGAGTTATGTGCAGCTAACCCACCCAAGACGCCCTTGAGTGACCTAACGAATTAACCGCTCCAGCGCCTGTCGTTTATCGCCCTATATGTTCATTAAAAATAAAAAAAGAAGAGCATCTAATTCATGTCTCAGAGATCACCAGAAATAAATGCAAGGCGGTCACTCCTCTTCTCATTCCATCTCGTCACTCATTGCTCGCGTATCTGGTTCGTCCCCAAGCCTACAATCTCAAACATTATAGGGATTATAGCCACTGCAAACCAAGCAATACCTAGGACATGAGTTAGCAATTGCTGCTCTGAACAGAAAAGAACCAGAGGAAACTTACCCGTGTATACGACGAGCTTTGTTATAACCTCGACGTCGTATCGTACACGGGGCTTGATCAATTGCGAGAACATCTCCTTTTCTCCCAATCCGTCCTCTGTGTTAGTAACAAGATTCTCGACCCGATCATCCTCCGCGGCTGGTGCTGTCACAACCTCACCCGTTCCCATCATTTGCTCGTACTCGGCGATGCGACGAGGCTGTGAGCCAGAAGTTTGAGCACCCTTTCCAGAATGGTCCTCGTGCATGGTCTCAAGCTCGGGGTTGTCTGACCTGCTTTTTAGACTATGGTTGCTGCTGACGCTCTCGCGCCGCTTGCGTTCCCTATAGGCCAAAGTTTCGTATGCATCTGCCGCACTCTGAGGTCCGATCGACACAGAGCGGCCTCGTGTCGCAGGGTTTCGAATACTCTCAACCATTCGTGGAAAGTCAGAGGGTGAAGGGAATAGGGTGTCGATACGAGATCCAGCCGGTACAGTCTTATACTTGCTGGCAGGGGTGAAGAATCGCCGAGGCATGTTCACGCCAACCTGTTCAAAGATTCGGAATAGATGAGGCAGAAGCTTAAGCAGCAAGGGCTTCATCGTCTCGCGCCACATAAAGACAACAAGAACACCAAATACGATCCTGGCCACGTTGGCAACCAAACCCAAGTGCGTAATATCCACGGTTCCTCCACCGTGCGCATGAGTCTCCCAGGGATCCAGTGCGATCTTGCCGTACGTCCAAGTGCCAAACTCAAGACCAACGAGAACGCCAGCAAAAGCAACGCTGTCATCATAGCACGGACAATCATCTGCCGGTTCAGGATGGATACGCACGAGAACCAAGATGACCAGGGTGGCAACAAGAGGCGCAATCCAGGAACTCGAGTGCATGTATGCATCCAGCGGAGGTCCGTAGTAAAATTCGAGGAAGGAAATAGCAGCACCCATGATAGATCCAATGATCACGTCTAGGAAACCATGCATGCCACAATAGAGGCGTCCGAATATGATCGATATAGCGTAAAAGTACGAGAGAAACTCCAGTGCGATCTTGGTCGTTGCAGGGAGTGTATTCTCTGGGCTACGTAGTATGAGGAGCGCATAAACGGCGACAGAGACGGCATTGGCGCTGTGCGTCGAAGGGAAGCCGTATTCGAGGGCTGCAGAGCCAGACATGGTAATTCGATGCAGAGGCGGCGACAGAGGACGTGGGAGAGAGTAGAAGTCCTTGATAAATCCCGTCCAAAAGACACCGAGGGCAAGGATGTGAACAAGCCTACATATCAAGACATGTTAGCCATCTGTTTCGCCCTGGAAAGCACAACTCTCGGCCAGAGCCCAGCCACTACATCTGCAGCACATCGTCATCATGCGGCGCAGCGCAGCGCATGTAGACATGAATATGAGGTGACCTACCCCTTGCCAAAGGCGGCATGTCCGCACCAGAAGCAGATGGGCAATCCTATCATAAAGAAGGTATGGGTTCCGAGGTTGGCGGTAATCGCAAAGTAACTATCGAGAGCCGGAGTTCGCAACTTCTCCTGCATCCAGGCAAGATATGGCGTCTCCCAACGGATCAGGGGCAGCATTTGCTGGCGCAGGTTGTATCGCCATTTTGGCAGGGCGCGCTTGTCTGCAAGACGAACGGATCAGTAGAGCGCGCGGCGCAAGAGCAGCCGTGGTTTCAAGGCATACAGTGATCAAGACTCCTCAGGCCCGCATCAGGGACATCATCGCATTTAGCGGAGCCATCTGTCGTGGGGAGAACTGTTGCGGTCGTCGTGGTAGCGGGAACGTTTATGCTGGCGTTGGTGCTCGACAGCGGGGCATCACGTCGAGGGTCGCTCATGGTTTTGCGGCGGAAGGGAAACGTCAATTGCGACGGAACATTGAAGTCGATAGGAGAGAATGCAGGGAGCACGTGTACGGCCTGGAACTCCAATAGACAAATGCCCTGCAGAGTAGTTGTAGTAGTTGAGTTGTAATAACCAAGAAGGATCGAGGTTCAGTTGTAAGAGGCAGGTGAGTAAATATTTGTAGAATTGTTTGTCAGCATTCAGATATGTATCAACGGTATCTAATAACGGCCAATTCATCCTTGTTCTTCACAGAGGGTAGTCTAAAGGTCAGATTATTCGTCCGTCATCATCTTGACAGAAGACCGCACGGAATTGGGGTTTCGACCCATGGATCTCGTGGCCTTTGCCTTTCTCTCGACCCCTGCCGGTCCCCTGGAGCGAAACCCATCATAGAACATAGGAGCTGAAGACGTCCGCTAGCAAGAAAGCTAGCCGCTCCTCATACCAGGGCTTCGTGTGCTTTGAGGTATCTTGTATGATGCCATAGGCGTATATCCGAGGTACAAAGCAGTTGGTGGATGAATATTCTCATGACATATGTTCAGCCAGGAACCGATTGCTTGGACCAGGGTGTAAAAAGCCTTGTGACGATGTCATCGGAGTTGCATCCGAAAATATTTGGTTATGATTTCAAGCTCCCAGACAATTGAAGAGGTCTTAGGCACTTACCAAATGAATATTAAATAAAGTGAATAGACTCAGAATTAACAGACACTAGCCGATACTTGGAAGTGTACTCGTGTAATGAACTCCGGAAGATTTTGATACCGTAGCTCTATCTCTCTCATTGTCTGTGTTGGTCCCGTCAACCTTCAAATTTTTATCACGACATCACTAACTCACCAATCGCTCTTTAACCCACATTCACCCACTACAGATGTCGTACTCTCTCCGCGGCAAACACTGCGTCGTGACCGGAGCCACCGGCGCAATCGGCTTCCGTATCGCGGCCGCATTCGCAGAGCACGGCTCCGTTGTCACGCTCGTCAGCCGGTCTGCGCCAACTGCCCGGCCCAGCCTCGAGCCGCAGCTCGTTCCTTTCCAGCCGGACCCGGCCTCCCAGGACCCCCAGGACCCGTCTCCGACGACCCATCGCTTCTTGCATCTGGACGCCGCGAAACCTGCCATGTTCCAGGGCTTCTTTGGCTCTTCTGTTGGCCGCGCCGATATTCTCGTCAATTGCGCTGGCATCAGTCAAACCTCTTTTATCAGGAGGACCGAGGACGCCGACATCACGACTATCCTCGAAACCAACCTTCAGGCCACAATACTCGCCTGTAAATACGCCAAGATAAGACCCCATGGTGTGTATAATACTACTTACCTTCATCTGCATCATCTACATCATCTCACACTAAATCTGTTAGGATGCATTGTCAATATCTCAAGCCTCATGGCCAACAAAAACGGAGCTGGTGCTTCGGTTTACGCTGCTTCAAAAGCTGGCGTTGTCGGTAGGTTCATGATATCTCCCTGGGTTTATACTACATGAATTATGCACTATTGTACATGCCAAAAAATAACCTGCTCACTCCGTGTCCCCGCAGCTTTCACCCGTACTCTAACTACTGAGTTCAAGTATCGGTCCATTCGCGTCAACGCCTTGCTACCGGGTTGGATAGAGAGTCAAATGTGGGACGGTGAGTCTATCCCTCCCTTTGCCTTGCCAACGCACATCTATAGGCGCCTTTTGTCCTCGTGAAAAAGAGGTTAATGTTAATGTGCAACACCCCGTTTTAGACCTCATGCCGAACATAAAAAACAAATACCTCGAAGAGTGCCCTGCGCATCGCGCAGGCACCCCCGACGAGGTGGCTGACGCTGCTATTTTTCTGGCAAAGAATAAGTTTGCCAATAATTGCATCCTAAACCTTGATGGTGGTTTGAGCGCCATATAGCAGAGCCCTGGATCTGACGATATGCGTGTCGTCCTTTTTGGCCCCTCGAATCTCAGTCATCGATGACAATCGCGCCGCCGTTGACCCGGCCTTGGTCCTTGTCCACGTCCACAATTTCAGTCCCAGATTCTGCAATCTTGAGTTTCTTGAGAGGTGGATTGCCGTCATCGGCATGCGGTCTCTTGACGCCCTTGGGCCCGGCATTGACAGCCTTTCCGTTAACTTCGCCGTTGCCATTCGCTTCGACAGGCTGTGGCTTCTTCGGCCGACGTGGAATGTCGGGAGTGTCTGAGAGTGTGGCCTCGATAGGTCTCTTATCCTCTTCCAATGTACTGTAATATGTAAGCTTAGTTTGGCGGCAAAAGACATATAGACGAACCCTTCTTGAACATTGATGACGACGTTCACGAAAGTGTCATCGTCGTCCTGGTCAATGACTGTTAAGAACGAATCCTTCTTGATACCTATCATGTTTGTCAGCCAAAAACGTAGTGGCATATCCGTCCAGAAAGATCTTACCGAGTTCGCTCAGCTTCTTGGGTAGGTTCTCATCGTCGCCGTCTTCGAAACATTCGACCAAAGTGCCTACATCGTTGTTCACGACAAATTCTTTGCCTTCAAAGCCCAGCTTTGATTTGACAATATCATCGACAAAGTCTTTGAGAGTCGCCCGAGACAGGTCCGCGACAGCACTGGTGAAGTAAACGCCGCATACTGGGCAGTCAGGGTTTGGCTCCCGAGACCTATCCGGAGCCAGAAGTCGAGCTGGCGCAAAAGGGGTCAAGAAGACCTCCTTCGACTGTGTATACTCGCCCTTCAAAACTTTGAAAGATTGAAGAACACAGAGACCAGCGACAATTGCATTTGTCGTTGCAATGGCAGGGATAATGTTGCCAGCCATTTGCTTGGTATCGAATCGAGACTTCTTGTCGATGCCAAAGATTGTAGACCGGATGTTGGCACTTGCCGTCACAAAATCGAGAGTATCAATGTCATCCTTATCAAAAGTGATTGTAGGCTCGGGGTCTTCAGGGGCTGTGTTCTTCTTGAGCTCAAGGATTCGCTTGCTTAGTCGGTCGAGGCTATCGTTGAAGGCTACTAAACTCTCTTCGAGAGACCAAACCCTTTGATCATCGTTCAGAACCACGTCCTTATTAGCAATAGCATCACTTGCTTGCGCTAGAACGGTCTCATATTGAAGAGGCTCAGGGGCTCGTCGCGAGTTCCACATGCCCTCGACGGAGCGTAGTCGCTCAACATCGGCGTTGAAAACCTTATCGAATAGCATCTGGGGAAATTTGGATGTGCCAGTAGCATCCCGAATCTGTTTGAGAGCTTCTGATTCCTTTTTCAGCTCTTCAATCTCCTTGGCTATCATCCATTAGTATTTGTCGTTTTCTAGCTAAAGAGCTAACTTACCATTGTCAGCGTCAGTTGAATGGTCAAAAGCCGCCTGGTCTTCGCTGGTGCCAAATATTTCGCTACGAGGTTTGTTAGCAGTAGTTCATGCGCGGTGCTGGAGTACGTACTTGAGCAGGTAGCTTTTTCCCCAAACGATGCAGTGGATGGGTTGGCTGGGGGTACTTCGAATTGTGCACACAGGGAAAGACTTGGGTGCCTCTTTAGGAGTACAGTCGTAGCATGCGGTAACGCCTTTCTTGATGACCTGTACCTGGCCGTTGAATCCAGTGGTGCCACTTTCGATCAGCGGTACGTCAGCTGCTAGACACATCTTGTTCACGTGTCTGCGCGCTTCGAGGTTGTCCAGGGCATTGAAGGCAATGCGAAACTGCTGGAACCATGCCACGGTAAACTCGTCATCCTTGATATTGGCATGGTGTGCGACAATGTTGACGTTCGGGTTGAACCGTTGTGCTGCCTCCTTTGCTACCTATACATTGGTAAGTATTTTACCCACCTCCAACTAGGGAATGACGCACTAGGGCCTTGGATTTCTTGATGTGTTCGTGGCGGAAAAGGAATTGTCGGTTCAGGTTGGAAAGATCGATCGTATCGAGGTCGACGATGTGAATTTCGCCAAAGCCAGTGAGGACAAGGTTCTTGAGTAGCTCGCAACCAATTCCACCAGCACCAACCATGAGCACGCGAGCCTGCGCAAACCAAGTTAGTTTGTGACAGATAAAACCTGATAGAAAAACGACCGCAGTGTGGTGTCGCAAACGATCCATGCGTCGCTCCCAAACACCGCACCGCGTCGAATATCGATATGGGATCAAGACGCAGAGACGGATCTTGGCTCGGTGCACAATAAACGTACCTGCTTTACGGAGGTGTTGAGGGATGCGCCGAGGGATTGCTGATTATGTCGATCGCGCGTCACGGGAGGGGGGCGTCGTTGGGGCGCGTTTTCGGATGAGGCAGCTTGTTGCTGCGGTTGTTGCGCAGGCACTGGAGTTGCAGCTGCAGCCGCAGCCTGGTCGGCGCTCGTCGCATCCATCGTCATCGGTGTCGCTCAGTGAACGCGGAAACAGGATCGTCGGAGATCAGTAGCCCGGTCCGAGGGCTGCGCATACGGGTGAGGTTGATGCGCTTTGGTCGCGTTGGCGAAATCGTGAATAAGATCGCGATCAGTTGAGGATGGGAGGTTGGAAGTCAAGTTGGGTCTTGGATGTTAGTGATAGAGCACCCAGCAGCAGTGCAGGGTGTCAGGGCGACCAATAAGATGCAACTATCACTGGTGTGAATCGAGCTTCTCAAGCCGGGAATTCTGACAGAATTCCAGGTTTATGATTGGGCCCCACTATTAGTCTGTACTCCTCTGGCGATTGCAGGCGACACTCCAGCTTTTGAATGGAACATTGATGGTAACTGGTAGCGTGCAGTTGCCGGCAGATGACAACTAGAGAGGATGTGTCACTCTTTCATCCCTTCAGTGACTGCCTAGTGAGCCAATTGGTCGCTTCTGGAAGCATTAGCCTCTAAACTTTTGTCTACTCTATCGTGTTTCAGCCATGAATGGCAATCCAATCTCAGCTCAGTGGGAGCCCGACCGACACCCTGGGTCAAGTGCCAGCGACGAGCTGCGACCGCGGGGCGGCCCCCAGAAAAAAAATTAAGGGATCTGAATACTCAACTTTGAAAGTCTAGACCGAATGATTCAGACAAAGAAGTTTGGGCTGCTACCATTGGACACTCATTCACTCTTTAACGTTCTTTTTTCACACTTTTAAGTCTCACTCGCCTCTTTCATTCTCTGTTTCTTTTATAACCTGAGCCTGACAGTCAAAAATCGTAGCCATGTCTGATGATGAAGTTGACACTGAGCTTCTGGAACTCCTCCGCCAACATCTTCAGGGGAAGATCGACGTCCACCAGGAGCCCGAGACAGGCGTTCTCGAGAGTGCTGAATATGTCTACGATAGCTGCATCGATATCGCCGTTGATATGCGTGCCTCGAAAAAGGCGGCGGAGAGCATATACAAGCAGATGCAGCAAAAGAGCTACTCAACTGCCACCTGGTCAGAGCATGAACTTCATCCCAAGGCCAAGGATGGAAGTACCGTGAACTTCATCTTTACTATGGACTTGCTAAACTTCTCTTTCTGGTCTGAGCTGCCTGATGATGAGAGGTTTGCTATCGAATATCGCGGAAAGAGATGGACCGGTTATTGGAGTTTGGTAGCAGCCCTTCAGCGGGCCCTTGATGAAGGTCAGTTTAGTAGTCTTTGTTCACGATGACTCACTAGTGAAACTGACGGTCACCCTCACTTAAAGACATTCCTATCACGGACCCTTTCTATTGGCAAAATGAAGCAGAGTGTACTCTTGAGTCTCTCAAACACGTCTTCAGATCTTGCACAGAGGAGGAGATACCGCTACTTGAGGAGCGCTTGGACTGCCTCCGAGAAGCCGGTCAGATTCTTTGCCAAGTAAGTACATATTAACAAGCAGCCCTTGGGGCAGCCAAATGTACTAATAACACCCTTCAGCATTACGATGGCTCTGTTGTAGAGCTTGTTTACGCAGCCGACGGTTCTGCAGCACGCATGGTAAACTTGCTGGCTCAAGACTTTGGCTGCTTCCGCGATGAACATCGCTACGAGGACGGCAAGATGATCCGCCTCATGAAGCGAGCTCAGATCCTCGTTGCTGATCTCTGGGCATGTTTCAACGGCGAATCATACGGCGAGTTTCACGACATCGACAAAATCACCATGTTTGCCGATTATCGTATCCCTCAGATCCTCATGACCATGGGTGCTTTGTACTGTTCTCCGGCTGTTGCAGCAGCCATCAAGGACAAGAAAATGTTAGAGAGCGGATGCTCGTGGGAGCTGCAAATACGGGGTAAGTTGTTTTATTCGATTTGTGATATAACATTCTTTGCTAAACAGAAGCAGCTTGCAGTATCTGGTGTGTTGAGCTGATTCGGCGAGAGATTCTGCGTCAACACCCTGGCGCTCACGTAAATGCCATCCTTATAGACTTTTTCCTCTATGACAGCATGAAGGAACTAGAAGCGGCTGGGAAGGAACCCATCCCTCATCATCGGACTAGAAGCATATGGTACTAGACAACGCCGCAAGGCTTGTTCCTCTTTAGACTTTGGTGTGTTTCAATATTTGGAGTTTAGGTTGTAGATGTTTTTTTTTTTTTTAACGAGTTCCTGCTGAGTTTATAGAACGGTTGACAAAAGTAAAGCCACATCGGCAAACAAACAATATTCCCCCAAACGCCCTGCTCCCTGCAACACAATTGAGTGACCAGATGAAAGAACACTTTAAGCCCCCACGGATGTCGAGTTGAGAATATCATCCATGTGCGCCCTTTCGACGCTGTTGCCCTTGCTTTCCTCCTTAAGGAGAACAGCAAGAACCTCAATTGGAGGTTGTAGACCCAGTCGGTCCGCCCGCTTCCAGCGCTTCATGCGAGACATGCCGATGCAGGGCTGTGTGGATTAGTTACAGGACATCCATGATGAGTGGCAAGCTGACTTACGCCATATTGTGAGCTGACATCGAAGTATCGAAGAACTCTCTCACTCTGAGATACACCTTGTTGGTGCAATCGCGGAGTACTCCACTGGTTTTCAATAGACTTCCAGTACTTCTTGATCTGCGTATCTGTGATCTTCTCTGCTTGCAACTCCGACTCCGACTTCTCAGGCCCGGGTACTACCTCGGGTTCAACTTCTTCCTCGACAACCTCTATCGACTCAGGCTCTCCAGCCTCAGGTTCGTCGACAACAATTTCCTCTGTCTCATGCTTCTTTGCATGCTGACTGGGGTCGATCTTTGTGACAGAGGCCGAGATAGCAGACTTCTTGGCATTCTTTGGCACAGGCTTTGTCACTTTGTTTGAGAAACTGAGTGTAGACTGCCCTTTGGCGGGCGTGCCCCTGCTGCGAGCATTGGCAGCGGATCGTCGAGTTGTGGGCATAGTGGGCTCAGCTTGTGAAGCGAGATGATGCTATTGAGCTGCAGGTGGATGACGTTTGATGATGTGTAAGTGAAGTCGAAGTAGATGTAACCATGTATGTTGGCTGTACTATAAAAGAGATCCAAGTGACAGAACTGGTGGCCTAAGAGTGAGTGAGTAAACGCTTTGTGTATGGCGATTGATGATGTTAATTCTGGTTGTAGTTGACTGTCGACCGGTGCAGGGTCAGCGACAAGGTTGGCTTAAGGTGAATGACGGAGTGCAAGCCTTAAGATTGGCGGGGCAACGCGAACAGAAGCGCGAGATCACGTGGGTGACATCATTGTTCGTGTTTCTCAAAGAGCTGGAGGTCAACAAGCAATACAATGATGTACTTCAATAATGATTGTTGAGCATCGGAGGGAAGCATAGTGATGTACGTGCTCTTAACTAGATAGAACCTATAGCTTACTTGGTTATTTTGTATTTTTGATGCGGTGTCGTGGACTCGCTGCTCATGATGTAAACACCAATTTCAATGATAGCAGTATCAACCGCCAGTGGCCTCTCGGTAGAAGGACAGGCTCTTGTTTGCACCAGCCGTACAAAACATCTCGCTTCTGACTGTCTTGGGTAGCCACTTCACTGACCAAAGGGCCTTGTCCGTCTCGCTATGCGTGGCAACGCAAGCAGTACGTTCAATTGACCACACCTTGACCTTTCCATCCATCGATCCACTCAGCAAGTACTCTCCAGTGTCACTCCAGTCGAGGGAGGTGATCCACGAAGAGTGTCCCGTCAGGTTTCCAACATGCTCTCCGTGCTTCATGTCGTAGAGTGCGATGATCCCGGCGTCACCGGCTGCTGCAAGTCGGGTGTTACCAGGAGAAAAGGCAACTGATCGCACAGGCTTCGCGAGACCTAAAAATTGCGTCAGCAAGATACCATGGGGGACACTGAAGGTGACTTACCAGATAGTGAATACAAGACTCGTCCTGTGTCGTTATTGAAAATGTAGACAGATCCGTTCTGGTGCCCGCTGGTAGTGAATTTACCATCACGGCTCAAGTCCACCGACATGCCGAAGCTGCCTGATCCAGCACTTCCAGTCTCATACTCGCGAGCCTTGAAAATCTTATCGTCCAATACATTCCAGACGTTGACCCGTCCATCGTTGGTTGTGGTAGCAAGGTAGGAGCCGTCCTCACTCAACGCCATCGCCCAGGCCTCGCCAGGCTTGGATGAAGGGCCTGTGATTTCGCCGCTCAAGCTCCATTCGCCAGTGTCGTTGTCAACCTTCCAAACCTTGACCTCGCCTCCAAAGCCAGCACTTGCAGCAACGTTGCCGTTCCGTGAGGTGCACACATGGTGACACCCCAGCTTATGCGCATCTGAGATGGACTGCCTGAGTGGGAATGAAGGATCAGTGGTGTCGTGGATGTGCAATGTAGAGGAGCCACTGCCTGATATCACGGCTTTAGGTGTAGTCGCAATAGAGAAGATATCGGTGATGTGGGCTAGGCACTCTCAGTAAGCTGGCTGTTCGAGGTCTTGCGGGCGTCTTGTCGCCCCGCGGCGGGGAGGTTATGCTCACCATTATCCACGGTATGCGTGGTCAAGTATTGTTTCGACTAAGAAAATCAGTTTCTGTGAAGAAAGCTGGTGTATTCTTCTCAATAGGCCTTACCATCTCTCCGACCTCAGATCTGAGTAGGCGTTTTCCTCACTCTTCAGTATGACGTTGTGTATGAATCAAAGTGCTTGGTTGCGAATGCGCTGCGAATGCTACAGGCTTGGTGGGGCATCAGAGGGTCATCAATAAAAAGCTCCAGAATCAAGGGAAAACAGCCAAGCACGTACAGCACTGCCCTCAATATTGGCTTAGAACAAGTATTGGTAGAGTAACAGTATATATAAACGGCTGAGTGATAGCTTCGTAGGCTGAGAAATTGAGAACTACACAAGATTATAGTGTACCATGGGAGGAGTTGTCTTTCATATGTACGTGCTGGGTATGAAAATATCAGACCATTATAATGGTTTAAATGTTTTTTATATTGTTCGTATTCCTACAAGGCTCAAACGAGCCAAAACGCCCATGGTATGCATGATCTCGTCGTGACTATACAGACTCTTGTTACAGTGATGAAAAATCCAATGTTCCTTTTCTCTTCCTTTAGACCGGTCTATCGGTAGGGTAGTCTTGTCGCCAGATTTGCTTCATTTCTGTATCATATTAGGACTCGCTACCTATCATAATTGCACGAGCTTATGTAGTATTTACCTTCGAGACATGTTTGGCATAATCGATGTGTGCGCTTGGGTTGACCACATCCGGGACACTTGCACAGGTTGTTTACGTCCTTCAGCGCCTTGCCTGCCATTTGCCTGGACCGCTTCTTCGAGTGAGAGACCTTGTTCTTAGGTACGGCTCGTAGCACAGACTCCCAGATATCATCGATGGTGGGGAGGTTTAGGGAAACGCCAGGGATCGCAATGGACAACGACGGTAGGAGCTTCTGGGTGAAGTGACGGAAAGATACCGCAGAGAGAAGAGTCGGAGAAGATATTCGGGGGAGAAAAGCGGAGGCCATCTTGAATAATGTTATATCGAATTGAGGAGGATGGTGAATTGGTGATATATCGGGTTCGGTGGTCCAATCAAAGCCGAAGTCGGAACAGAGGCATAGGTGGAGGACTGTGGAAATGAATCGAATTTAATTGATCTATTCCCATGTATTCGATCGTAAATGGCTATTCCCTGACAAGATAAAAGTGAGCCGTCGTTTGTAGAGCTCGAATGGGAGTCGCAATGATAAAAATGCACGAGGCTTCAAATTCCGATGCTCAAAAGTTTGATGGCCTTTCCCCAAAGTGCCGTTAAACCAATCATCAGCTAGTCAACGCATAGACCCATTTCAACCAATGAGGAGCTCTAAACGCGCTTTCCCCCTTTCTTTCGGACCCTGGACCTCCCTGCTCCCTGGCACCTCCCTTCCAGTACGGAAATTGTTTGCTAAGGTGGCAGGAGCAGCCCAGTGCCCGAAAAGTTCCCCCTAGCATCGTGTTTCTACGCCGCCTCTCCTAAACCTCCAACTCGCAGTTTCGCTACATCTTCAAGTGTCACTTTGACCTTGCCAACTCCTCGCGCTCGTCTCGTCCTTTGTTGTCTCGAGTCCAGTCCTTCTTTCTTGGAATAATCCCAACATTCCCAAGCTTCAACTCTCATCTACGCTCACTGCTTTAATCGAAGTGTCTCTGAATTATTCAAGATGGCCTCTCCTCCTCCCAACACTATCTACCCTCAGAGCCATGTCGGTTTCGACAGCATCACTTCCCAGATTGAGAAGAAGCTCTTGAAGCGTGGTTTCCAGTTCAACGTCATCTGTGTTGGTAAGTACTGACAATGCTGTAAACCTAATTGCGTCTATGGTCTCAACCACCATGGTGTGATCGTGGTGATGAGGCAGGCGGTCTGCAATTGTGTTCTTGCGCTAACCTATCTTGCGCATTGTAGGTCAGACCGGCATGGGCAAGTCAACACTGATCAACACCATCTTCGCTTCCCACCTGATCGACTCAAAGGGTCGCTTCCAGCCCGACGAGCCCATCCGCCAGACCACCGAAATCCAGGCTGTTTCCCATAACATTGAGGAGAACGGTGTGCGACTTCGGCTCAACATTGTCGATACCCCCGGCTATGGTGATCTCGTCAACAACGACCGCTGTTGGGACCCCATCGTCAAGTACATCAAGGATCAGCACTCCGCTTACTTGCGCAAGGAGCTCACTGCACAGCGAGAGCGTTACATCCAGGATACCCGTATCCACTGCTGTCTCTTCTTCATTCAGCCCTCGGGTCATTCTCTTAAGCCCATCGATATTGTTGTGTTGAAGAAGCTGTCTGATGTTGTCAATGTGGTGCCTATCATTGCCAAGGCAGACACTCTGACTGTTGAGGAGCGCCAGGAGTTCAAGGAGCGCATTAAGGAGGAGTTTGCTTTCCACAACCTGAAGATGTATCCCTACGACAACGAGGAGTTTGATGATGAGGAGCGTGCTTTGAACGGCCAGATCAAGGTTTGTTAAAGTCACTCGAATTCAAGCCAAAAGAACAAATGCTAACATGTGATAGAACCTTGTTCCCTTCGCTGTTGTCGGATCCGAGAAGTCGATTATTGTCAACGGCAAGCAGGTCCGTGGCCGTCAGAACCGATGGGGTGTCATCAACGTCGAGGACGAGACTCACTGCGAATTCGTATACCTGCGAGACTTCCTCCTCCGAACCCACCTCCAGGACCTTATCGAGACCACCTCTCAGATTCACTACGAGACCTTCCGTGCCAAGCAACTGCTTGCCCTCAAGGAGAGCAGTGCTCACGGCGGCGCTAGCAGCCGACCCATCAGCCCTGCCGCCGACCGCGAGCTGAGCCGAAACTCGCAACGGATGACAATGAACGGCTACTAGGCTGACTTTTTTGCTTGAAGTTGTGCTGGCGATGGAGCAACGGCGTCTCTGGGCAGCTCGATAGCCCGCATTTGTTACGACCCTCCATATATTTCACGGCCTGGTGTAGAGCAATCTAAAAGTAATTGCTTTGTCAGGAGGTTCACTGGTCAACATGACCGTCATGAACCCCAAAGGCCTCTTACATCGTTTCGATGACATCGGCAAGCGAGCAAGGACGGGGGCAAGGATTCTTTAGGGCACAGGCAAAGAGACGGGAACTGGTCAATACAAGACTAGACTCTTCCTGGCTGCGTGCCTTGAGAACTCTCTGCTCATCAGTCCGTATCGCAGCTGTACACGACTTTCTTCTTTCTCTTTCAGTGTTACCCCGGAGAGCTATTTGGCCTTTTTCTATGCTTTAATAAGACCGATTACCCCATACTCTAATCTGGAGTTAGTTTCGTTGCCTACATAGTATCAATTCCCTTGGAGTTTCTAAAGTACTTGCTGTGCCAGAGAGTGATAAATGAAACTAAAAGTAGTTAACATCATAGTCGGTGATGTTGCGTCAAGGTCTTTGCTGCTGATATAAACAAAATGATACTGACTCCTATCACCCGGATGTTGCTGAGTATAAGTCAATTTAGAATGACTGTCCTGTATTTATACGCGATGTACGGGCTTCTTATTCACAAGTGAGTACGGAGTACTTTACGAATTTCGGTGGTGGTATAGGGTAACCAGAGACCGAAAGACATCCATCCGTTCCTTTTCATTTGGAGACCCAGCGGAGTAGTATTCAAGGCGCCATTATCCCTGTATTCGGTTTCCTACTGTTCGTATGATAGATCATGGTATTATGTTGTGGCTTGGTATACGATGTAGTAATGTGACAGCCCCATTTGGAGGGTTCGTCACGAATATGCAGGTCACAAGGCTCTGCTCGCGCGCCGCCCAAGACATACAAAAAATCCAGTGGTATCGCCGTGCTCTCCGATAATACGTATTTGAAATATTCCACCGTCGTCATGGGATATGCCTAAGAGAATTATAGGACTGAATATTCCGGTTTGTTTGGGCGATACCATGTAGTTCATTACTATAAGGACGTTACACAAGTGGCTTCCCTCAAAAGAAGACCGCGACAAATGGCCTGTGAGCTAGATCCTTGCCAACGTATTCCGGCTTCAAAGTTCCAGAGCCTTAATTACATCATAAAGCAATTATTAGTTATGGGGTATTCCGCAGTGTGGGGATGTCAATTGCCCGTGCTCGTTTAGACAGCTTTTGCATCAGTTCCCGAGGAGCGTCATTCTAAGAAGGTGGAAGATATATCATCACTTTGAAGAAACGTATCGCCGATGGAGACGGGTTGGGATCAGCAGAGACGGGCTCACGATATACTGAAGATAACCTCCTCGGTCAGTGACACCCAAAATTTCTAAAGTGTATATTTGCTCAGGTACCACTTGTGGTTTGCTATGAGACGTTTCGCCTAGGTCATTGGGTTACGTGACTTGAGGCTCAAGGCGGTCATTGCTATGTCATTGGCCATTGCACGACCTACCTACTTGATTAGGCATGGCTCGAAGGGGTGAAGATCGCTGTCGCTTCACCGACATGCTCTGTAAGGCCTTTCGGCCTAGCGATATTGATGCCAAGAAAGATGCAGTCACAGAAAGTAGCTTGCAAAACTTGGAGGTGACTGTCTGTAATTTAAAACACCTGGAACTTGGAGATTGCGGTGGACAGGCCCTAAGGTCGTACAAGGATGTTGAACGACAAGCATGCATCCAAAATACCGTGGGACCATTGAAGAACCCTTTCTACAGGTAGTATTTGTCATTGAGCAGCAGTGAATGGTCGATCAGATCAGATCTGGCCGTGACCTTCGAGTGGCTTGTTTACGTGCAGAATCCCACCAATGATTGTTGCATCTCGCAACCGTTTTTGACTTGATATCCGGCGCAGTCTCAGATTTCCTTTGTCCACTCGTTCGCGTCAAACCCGTCCTCGAGACCCCGTTTCCATCGTCCAAGTTGCCGAATCTAGACTGCAAACGGTAAAGCGAATTGTCTCAAGCGTCAAAGAACCCCAGCAATAACTAGATTAGGTCAGGGAACCCATGACAACCAAAGGTACTGCAATTATGTATGTGAGTGAGTTGCTGGCTTGGGCAAAAGGAAGAATAGACTGAGTGAGTTGAGCGAGTGAGACGGCTCTTAAGAGTCGAGTCGTTGGTGTTGTGAGTTGATAACTCGATTACTCTCAGTATTCTTCTGTTCCTGTCATGCTCGTTAGCTAGCCTGTTTTCCAATGGTGGTGTAATAGACGAACGAAAACGGTCCAGGCTCACCTTACCTTACTTCACCTACTAGCTACGTAGGAGCGTTATCTTGAGCGGCATAGGCATAGTCAGGTTAGAAGTAGATTGTGGTTTGTTGATGCCATTGTATGTGCACCGATCCCCTTTCCATCTCCTGCCATGCAATGTTTGGCTTGGTCTCGGTATTATTTCTTATTTGAGCTTGCCTCACCCACTACAATGGATCGCATTGCACCTGCCCATCTCCGTTCCCGTCTAATCGCTGTTTGCTTGTAACATCCACTTATTAGTAGCAAAAGGCAGCCCGATCGATCACTGCCGCTGTCACTGTCACTGCCATCCTTCTTCACCTTCCACTCCGACTGCCACTCCTCTGCATTGTTCCTTCTTCTAACTCCCTATGCTCTTTCTTGGCTGATCGACCCGAGCTTCTAATTGCTAATTGCTAATTGTGGCCCTTTCGCTTCTTATCGCTCTTTCCGATTACGACTGGCTCAGTTCGTGCCTTTATCTTGCGGACTCTCTTGTCCTTCTCTCAACCCTCAACACCAAATTCCACGCACTCTCCGCTGTAGCTCGTGTTCCGTCTTGCAGGCCTGCAACCAAACCAACAACGCTTTTATCACAAATTTTGGGACAAAACAAAACAAAAACACCATATCACACAAAGATTCAGTAGCACGTTAGCCGCCATGCTTGTATGTCCATCCTCGTCGCGCTATGGTGCATGGCGCATCATGTCTCGTTACACCACATACTGACATGCACCTTAGATCAACGCCGCCCTCATGGCTCTTGGGGCCGCGGTCGTCGGTGCTGTACCTCCTCTGGAGATCAAGGGAACCGATTTTATCAACCCCGCGACTGGCGACAGGTTCCAGATTGTCGGTATGGCCTACCAACCTGGAGGAAGTGCCGGTTACAATCCTTCGGCTGGGAAGGATCCTCTGAGCCATAAGGACGAATGCATGCGAGATGCTGCCCTCATGCAGATTCTTGGTGTCAATGCCATTCGTGTCTACAACCTCGACCCCAACATCAATCATGATGACTGTGCTAGCATTTTCAACGCTGTAGGTGGTTTTACTATATCTATCATGGGTATTGACTAACATGCAACTAGGCCGGAATGTACATGATGATCGATGTCAACTCTCCCCTGCCTGGTGAGGCCATTCAGTCGGAGGCGCCCTGGGAGAGCTACTACACGTCATACCTCAACCGTACCTTCGCCATTACTGAGGCCTTTGGCAACTATCCCAACACCCTTCTTTTCTTCTCTGCCAATGAGGTCATCAACAACGAAGCTACTGCTGCGCATTCTCCCCAGTACATCCGTGCTGTCACTCGCGATCTCAAGAACTACATCAAGAACAACCTGAAACGCCAGATTCCTGTTGGTTATTCTGCCGCTGATGTTCGCGATGTTCTCTGGGATACCTGGAATTACCTGCAGTGCTCTGACCCGGAAGATGAGGGTGACATGAGTCGTGCTGACGTTTTTGCTCTCAACTCGTACTCCTGGTGCGGCCCTGAAGCCACTTACGAGAGCTCTTCTTACAACGACCTTGTTTCTGGTTTCAATTCGACTTCTGTTCCTATTTTCTTCAGTGAATATGGCTGCAACCGGCCCCAGCCTCGTTACTGGAACGAGACCCAGTCCATGTACAGCAAACGGATGACCCCTGTCTTCTCTGGTGGCGTTGTTTATGAGTATACTGAAGAGGACAACAACTATGGTCTCGTCAAGATCAGCGGTGACAAGCTTCGCATTCTTGGCGATTTCAATCGCCTCAAGAACCAGTTTGCTAAGATCGACTGGAAGGACGTTCAGTCTCAGCCTGCAAGCGAGAACCCGGCCAAGGCCCCAACCTGTAAGGGGACCATCATCAAAGACAGTGGGTTCGACAACAACTTTACTCTTCCTGCTATTCCTAAGGATGCCCAGAAGCTGGTCGATAATGGTATTAAGGACAAGCCTAGCGGAAAGATCATCGACATCTCGGACTGGAACGTCAAGCTTGCTGTCAGTAATACCGATGGCAGTGCGCTCAAGAACCTCAAAGTGATCCCTCTTAAGGATGACGAATCCAATGCATCTGGTAAGAACGACGCAGACACCGGCAGCGAGACCACCGAGGACAGCAACAGTACCAGCACCGACAACAAAACCGACCCCTCTGGAGGCGAGTCTGGAAGCAGTGAGGGTGATGAGGATGCTGCTGTTCTCATCCGACCTTTGGTCTGGGTTATGGGCCTACCTCTGGCCGCCATGATGTTTGCGCTATAAGCGACCTGTCTGGAACAGGCGTACGATAATGGGGAAGATGAATGATGCGAAGCATTTTGTGTTTGGAAGGGAAGTTACGACACGATTGCTTTGAAGATACGAAGAGTATACGATACCACTCGCTCCCATCACATGTGGTAGGGCGACTTCTTAGGCTCGTATTTCTGGGCCTGCTCACTTGGGGACCTTCGAGATCCTCGAGATTTGAGCCTTTTTTCTATCAATACACTGTTTATCATTGACTTATGAATTCCCAAACGCTGAACCAATTTGGGTCGGATGCTTACTGTCTTTACGCATGAAAACAACTCTACTAACATGGAAAAGTGACGTTCAGGACCCGAATTTCGTTGTTATCAAAACTAGGCCAACTCAGGATCATCGTCCTGATTACGATACAATCCACACACAGGTGTCGTCCTTGCGCAGCACCCAGGGTACAGTTGTCAACAGCAATAGTTCCTTATCTCAGCAATGCGAGCCCAAAACATACAAGCAAGCAAACAACGACAACGACAGCACGAGCCCGTTGACATCTTTAGTCCTTTGACAGCATGAAACCACGTCTTTGACCTGTCGAGTTCGAGGATAACGTTCACTTCTCGGTTGTATTGAAAGAAGTCTTGGAAGACCTTGAAGGATTATCAACTTTGGGTTTGACGGTATCATTGATTTTATTGTCATACTCAGGAGTATTTTGCTCAGATACCTTCTGAGAAACTGCTTCCTTGCTATTGGTCTTTTTCTCAGGAGACTTGGACTTCTTGTCGGTTACGGCATCAGATCCTGCGTGTTCAGCGTCTCCGGGGTAGTAGTGGCCGAAACTCCAACCGGTATAGATTCTCGCGTCATAGTCGGGTTTGAAAGAACGTCGGCAGTAGCAGGGGCCGCACCCATCATGAGTACCAAAATCGCCAGCGCGACAGCACCCAATGCAGCAGCTCGAGCTATAGTAGTCGTCGTCATCATAACCGTCGTATCCCGACATGCTGAGAGCTCGGATGCCAATCTCAGACACGTCGTGAGCTAAGATATAAGGTACTTCTCCTTACCACGGTTGAATTAGACCGTAGAAAGGGTGATGATAAGTCGACAGATGCGACTTTACAAATCACCGAACGACAAGATTGAGATTAGTGTTGTTGCTGGCTGAATGATGCAGAGAGTCAGGCGGGGAGAAGTGAAGTGGAGTGCAAGGACGTTGCTCATGCAAGCCCAAGGGTGATGTGAACGTTCCATAGACGCAACGAACACCCAAAGGGGAAGTGCTAGGGGAGGTCTTTGCTTCGGAGAAGAGATATCTGAAGGTGGGTAGGTAGTGCAGGGCTTGTTTGCTTTGTGCGTTGAACGCGAGAGTTGGAGATTGAAGGAGAAGAATGGATCCAAGGTTTACTTTAACAAGTCTTTGTTTGCAGACGCCGACCCGCTTGATTGACGGCTAGTGAATCACCTGGTCGAGTGACTACGTAGTGTCCTTGTGGTATCCTGCACTTCCAGACCTCGTGGCCTGCGAATTGCGTCAACGAAAGGACATTTCAAGTCTCGGCGCCGAGAGCTCGACAGGCCGCCAGCCCCCGTTTGCTGCTCCGGATCCCGAGCCTATCGAACGCCGTCGGAAAGGGAAGGAGGTGGTCACCGAAGACGGGTTCTTGTTGTGTTTGCTTACGAGGAGGTCGGGCGTTTTGCCCCTATCATGACTAGATATGGATCTGGAGAGAAGGACATCACCAGAGCAGTCCGAGACTGATTTATCTACGATGGGTAAGTATAACTCTACCAGGTCACACAGAAGAAACAGGTTTCTTTCGACGGGGAAGGGGCCCATTGTGAGTAGAATGCAAAGCTAGGCAGACAGGATAGGAACGGGTTGAATGGATGAGGCTGCCGGTTTAGGCATAGAAAGTGATATTGCCAAAAAGGAATTGAAGTGCAGGATTGTGTAATACGAGACTCGGTAGATCCGTCCTCCTTGACTGAGAGGGTTAGACTACAGAAATGATTGTATGCTGTGAACCATGATACATCAGTTTGGGTTATCAAAAGGGGGCAGTAGGCCGTGGTGGATAGACGCAGTCGGCAAGGTAGGTAACTATACTGCGTTTGAAGGCCAAGCATCATTCCAAGTGCAAACAAAACCAGTTCACGCAAGAGACATCTCCCAGTCACCAAGATAATTCATCATATCCATAAGTGTCATCAGATCTATTAGCTTTCTTTCCGTCATAGCTCAAATACTGCCATACACGGCTCGTTCGATCATTTGTTGATCCCAAGCCCTAAGAAATGCATCGCACCACCTGGTTCCCGTTTGTCTATCTTGCATTGCAGTACAAAAAGTCATTCACTACAGGTACCTCAATTTTATACCTGCATATCCCTTTATACTATACCAACCCCCTGGTAAAGTTTTCATCCCTTTAAGCCTGGAACTCCTGCGCCTTGCTCTCCTCCCACTTGCCGGGGACAAGGGCCAAGGGCACAATACCAGAAACGTGCATCTCAGGGCCAAAGATCTTGGCGTTAAGGCCGAGCTCCTGTGTGGCGGCCTTCATGTTCTTAAGACCCTCTTGGTAGTTGGGGCCGGCACGTCGCACCCAGATGGAGACGTTGTGCTCGACCAACTTAGGAGCGAAGTCTCGCAGCGCTCGGATAACACCCTTGAAGGTACTGGCGACGTTGGTGAAGTTGGCGATACCACCACCAATGAAGAGGACCTTGCCCTCCTTGTTCTGGGGAGCGCGGAGGAGGAGGTCGAGGACAGTTCGGGCGTAGTGGTAGGTCTGAGACTCGGTGGGAGCACCGGAGTACTCGCCGTAGTTGGCGAGCTCGTCGGCGAAACCAGCAGAAGCAATGGCATCGGCGTAAACGACGGAAGCACCACCACCAGCAACAAGAGTCCAGATACGACCCTTGGCGTTGAGGACGGTAAGCTTCAAGGAAGCACCAGTCTTAGCATCGAGGTCAGCGATGTAAGCCTCCTCCTTGGTCAGCTCACGACCGAAGGGGGCGGGGAACTCCATAGGAGGACCGGCATCGATGCTGATCTTGCCGTCGGCAGAAGGGGCAATGTTGGTCAGGCCCAGAGCAGCGGGAGATCGGGCAATAGCCCACTTGACACCACACTCGAAGTCGGCAGTCTGGTCGAGCTTAGCAGCAAGATCGAGGAAGTGGACAGCGGCTGAGGTCTTGTCCTCGTTGGGGATGACAACGAGGGGGTTGATCTCAAGGTAGGTGAACTGGCAGTCGACATAGACGGCATAGAGGCGGGTGATGAAGTCGACGAGGACGTTGTGGACACCCTCAGGAACCTTCTTGAGAAGAGTAGCGGCGATCTCCTCGTTGGATGGGTACTCAGCGAGGTCGACGGGGATCAAGAGCTTCTCAGCCTTGGCGTCGACATCACCGACATCAACACCACCCTCGTGGGTGAAAAGGATCCAGTCGCCCTATGGATGGAGATGTTAGCAAGCTGGACTGAACGACTTAGGTAACTAGGAATAGGCCGGAAAACCGGTAGTACATGTGGGCTGCCAGCGGAAGGGTCCGAGAAGGCCAGGGACTGGGCTCCGAGCATTTCTTATTGTGGCATCCGTTCGCCCGTTTCGGTTCAGAATGATTGCCGACGCGGGAACAAACGAGCCCACAATTCGACTCTTGCAACGCCGAACAGCGAATACAAGTTACCACAGAGCCCATCCTTGTTCTGTCCAGTTTCCTTCCCTTGTGGTCTACCGCCGACTCCCCGTCTTTAAAGTCTTCACCCTAAGGATCTTTGACTATTGGCGGAGAATATCACCCAATTCAACCAAAACACGCAGGGGGAACAAGACTTCAACTCACATCGCGGACTGAGTTGATGTTGATGTAGTACTCAGTATCTTGGGGGTGAGGAACGAAAGGCTCAACAAGGAATTGTCTCAAGACACCAGTGGTGTGCTCAACCTGCTGCTCCGTACCAGCTCGCTCGGCAACCCAAGCCTTAGCCTCAGGCCAGGTCTTGTTCAGGGCAAGGAGACCGCTCTTTCCTCGTCGCTTGATGAGCTGATCGGGCTTGGCGACGAACTTGGCGTCGGCTTGGAGGAGCCAAGGGTAGGTGACCTCAGCCTGGTTCAGGATATCCTCAACGTTGGCATCCTCGGGGAAGTGCAGCGAGGCGAGTCTGCTGGGAGGGTTGTGAGTGGTAGAAGCAGGAAGAGGACTGGGCTTGATAACGGGAGCGCGAGTGAGGTGGTAATTGAGGATGGCCTTGCCGTCGGCCTCGAGAATCGACTTGGCGGACATTTTGAATTATGAGGGTTTGGTGAGGAACGGGAAATGGTGAATTTGGAATGAGCTGGCGAGTGTCGGCTTATTCCTTTTATTCAATTCTAAACGAACACCTCTGGTTAGCAACTGTTGGCTGTTTGATTCGATGACAGTGTCGTCTCGCAAGCGTGCAGCCAGGTTGGATATTTCAACTCGAGGTGGTTGTTGTTGTTGTTGTTGTTGTTGTTGTTGTTGTTGTTGTTGTCAGAACCGGAGCCAAAGCCACCAGAACACAGGAACCAATTTCACGATGAAGTACACAAGCGCGAGGTACAATTCTCGAGTGAAGCAATTGGAGTCGCGATTGCGATTGCGATTGTTGCGGCTCGATGTCGAGAGTTTGACGAGGGTCGGCGGGGAAAAGGCACACTTACCACTGTACACGAGCTCAAGTGGGCTGCGTCAATGAAATTGAAATCGAGGTATGAAGGGTGAAGATGAGATTATGACAGAGAGATGGGGCAAAAAAGGAAGAGGAAGAGAAGGAAGATGATTGTTCAAGACGATGGGAGAGTGAGAATGGGGGGAGAGAAGAGGCGGGAGTTTGGAACCAGGCACTGAATGGCTGAGGGATTGAGGTGAGCTCTCCCAAAAAACCACTGGACCTGGACCTGAAAGAAGCTCAAGGGGAAGACAACGCGAGTGGAGTGGAGGGGTCGGATTGGAAGGGGCCAGGGA
>JAALXI010000220.1:0-31690 GCA_012977755.1 Fusarium nurragi | reverse complement strand
CCCCCCCCCCCAATAGCTTTACACCAAGTATTTCCCTTCTTGTTGACAGCGCAACACCCCAGAAGTAATATTACACCTCCGAAGGCCATCTCAATCCAATATCGATGTGATAAGCATTACTTGAATTCACAAGCGGAGTTACAGGTCCAACAAACAACAACCTTCGCGGGCCGTAAATAATAGCAAATTGGCACTATCAGCTATCATATGTGCTGCTTATTGGGCTGGTGTTACCCGCCTGTAGAGCAAATTCCTATATATCTCCCCCTCCCAGGCGAAAGAGAACATACAGCCGCTATCTCTGAGCGTCTTAGAATCCAAGCTAAATGAAGCAAGGCGCCGCTATTAACGGCCAGACCTTCTGTTTCGCGGCCGACAACAGTGTCGTATCTACCGCCGCTAGTTTCGAAGCGAACGACCTTGGCCGCAGAAATCGTTGTGACATCTGGCTAGTAAAGTTTACATTGTGTTGTTATATAGTTACAGATAGATCGAGCGGCGGTCAGATCATCGTGGCAAGAGAGGAACACCACCATAAGACCAAGTGGGTATATAGTCTTGAATATGTTTAAATCCCTTAACTTGATTGCTTGGTGGGCCGTGGTGACCTTCTCAATGACGGTTGCTGCCATACTTCGCCTAAAGCTTGCGAGCGGTTCGTGTCTGTGCGATGAGAAGCCTGTATACGTGACACCCCGAAGCGGTGGAAGCGATTTTGGTGCCCAAATCCCCGGTGCCATCTGCATTCTTCGGATGGAAGCTCCGTCTCGTCAAAGATCGGTTGTGTGGAGAGCGTGACATGATCGGTCGTTATGCCAGCTGTGGCGAGCGGGTACTAAGGCTAGGAGATGCTCTTCTGGTCAGAACGCCCCTGAAGCGACGTCTGTGAGCCCAGGATTAGAACCTAAGAGATAACTCTTAATACGTTAGAGCCTTGCTAGCTGCAACCTGTATGACGACAACGAACTCGCTCCCACGGCCCGTCATCTCAGTGTGATTGCTCGTGAAGGCAGCATCGATTGTTAAAGTAATAGATTGATGTATATGGTTGAGGATAAGATTGAAGACGAGCAAAGGTTCGGACTAGATAGTCCTACATGACGGACCATGATATGCAATAACCGCCACCATCGCGAAATAGAACGGAGTTATTATCCGAGGATGGGCCGAGGGAAGTCAACGATAAATAATCACTGGTATCTACTATCGCTTACTTCTTCAAGGGCCTTGGACTACGTTCGGAGTAGTTTATGTATTGGTTGTGAGACTGCCGTAATATTGTTTATCTTGAGGCCTCGAGTGTGGTAAGAGGGGGAGAAGTTGAGACCAGAAGAACACCAGCTCATTGAACAATAACAATGACCTGGTCGTTTTTGTCCAAACTGCAA
This sequence comes from Fusarium nurragi, assembly GCA_012977755.1. Lineage (NCBI taxonomy): Eukaryota > Fungi > Ascomycota > Sordariomycetes > Hypocreales > Nectriaceae > Fusarium > Fusarium nurragi. The sequence continues at coordinate 30,302 of JAALXI010000220.1, read as the reverse complement.
GGGTCGGCGCCAGATGCGGGCGATAATAAGTCAATGGACGCCGGGAGATTTATATGTCTATCAAGAGTCACATTGGCGTAGCATTGACGAACCCCGTTGGACCTTGAGCGGCTGTTCCACTTGTAATCCGCCTAGATGCCAGGCATTCTTATCTATGACTTCTGTGTCCTTGTTCCTGCTTTCCTGAGAAGTCTTCTTGTATCTCTGACCCTCGGTAGGGCATGATTCGGCTGGTTGACGCAATCGGTCCGAGCATTCCAAGTGAGGTGGTCTTTCAATAGATTGTTGAGGTCGTCCATAACTCTACCTCGTCGATGTCGGGGAACCGTTAAAGTCAATCAAGGCGAAGTGGCTATGATAGGATTGCGCAGAACGACGCTACTTGATGGAGGGCGATGAAAGGGATGCCCTGGAAGGATATGCGCCTGAGCTCGTTAGTCACTCAATATTCTCCCTTCTTGGTGTTGACCATGGGAAGGAAGCTACCTTGATGATATCGGGCTTGTTCAAGAATAATAGTCCAACTTAGTTCAGCACGTCTTCTATATGTGGTCGCAGTAGTAGTGATAAAGTCGCTAAATGGACATACAGCAGCTGCGACAATGACAGAAGAGACATGGATGAACATCCTGCGCTTAGGACCCTTAGGCGTAGGTAAGGTCGGTCATGTTCTACAACTTGGGTGGGAGACTTGGGGCCTTCAAGTTAAGAGCCGGTGAGAACAATGAGATTCGGGGCTCAGGAAGCAGCGAAGAAAGTGGTGTCGCGTGCACCGCCAGAGGTGACCGTGCGTTTATTATGACTCCTTGATCATCATCGGCGATGTTTCCCACCGGGCCTCTCGAGAGACAGACTGATAATCGGAAGGGGTGCTGTTAATGTCTTGGGGTGGCTATCGTGGAGAAGGAAAGTATGGACAAGTCTAGGAGCCAGCGAGCAGCCAGTCTGTCGGATGCTGTGCTATTGTTATGCATACCGCGACGCGTTGGAGGTGACGCCATGTGTAACCTGGAAGCAAAGGTCGCCAAACTGATTAAGAACCTGTTTTCACTGCAGCCAGCGGACTTCCAAGCAATTATGGTTGAATGTCTCTCGGACCTTGGCGAAGCCCATGGGACACGGGATACCATCCTTTCGTGTGCACGTTGACCAACGTCTTGATTAACAGTAGACATGCAAGACGCAGCGTCGTCCAAGATATCTCCATACAACATCCTTCAGTCCATCACGTACTCGTGGAACAACTACGGCTCAACCATCGCCTCACAGACAGCGCCTTCGCTTTCTCTCAAGTTATCTTCGCTCATTCCGGACACGACGAGACACCTGACCAATGTGCCAGTCTTGCGCCTGCCCCTCCGTTCGACCCGACGTGCTGAGTTTAACGCTCACTCGAGCATTGGGAGTTCCTCTACCAAGACAAGAACACAACGGACGACCTTACTCGTTTCGACGCGCTTGTCTTGGGCATGTGGTGCTTGCACATATCGCCTTTGCGGGGCGATGCCACCGCTGCGAGCGATGACTCTCTTTCTGGACAATCCGACCAAGAGCTTTATAATCCGTGATAGAAACGGTGCTCAAACAACCCAGGCGTCGCTCATAGTAAATATCCTATTGTCGGTATGTCTCTGTGCGATATATCTCACCAGTTTCCCTCACGGACTCTAACCACAGTGCCCAACCGAGAAACTAGCGACAAGACCTCAATCCGAAAGAAACACAACCTCATCACAGAGCCGACTCCCACTCACCTCTGCTTTCTTCATCAGCTGTGCAAGATAAAACCAGCACCCCGAGGGGAAGCCACCGTGAGTAACGCTGCCGAACGCCTTGACGAAACCACAGTGCCACCGTCAACGGATTTCAAGTAGAACAGACTTCTGGTGCTCGATATCTGACAGCGATGTATTTGGTGATCTCCACAGGCGATAGGAATTATAGCTGTAAGTATCATGACCGAGTGGCCTACCCAAAGCGCGGGATCGAGCAATAACACGGCGCTTCGTGCTGTCGGGCAGATCAAGCACACAACACCCATGAAGGGTTTTGCCAAGATTGAGTACGACGACGCTTGGGTATTGAGAAGCAGTTACCTATCTCCCGGAGAACGGCCGGCGAATCAAGAAATCCAGGTAGTGGAAGACCAACCCTGCGACAGCCGCACGTCAGACAAGGCAAGTGACATACTCCATGCCAGTTCATCGTCGGCATTCACAAAGCAGGCACTAACCAAGCAGACCAAGCAGACCAGTCCGGAGACATTAACGAGGAAGATGAGATACTGAATGCATACGAGGCTCCACTGGACGAGCGTGTTGCAGCACCGCAGCCCGAGTTCGACGTTGCAAATGAGGATACCCCGGCACAAGAGTTTGAGGGCCTGGACCAAGATAACGACCGCGATGAATTACTTGCGACGTATAACACCGTAGAGCAAGAATGGTTTGATACATCACCACGTCAGAACGTCCCATTCGCGTCATCTCCCGAACCTACTTACGATAACGCCGAGGTCACCGGGCCAAGCAACCTAAACTGGCCATAACGAACTTGGACGAGGCAATTCAACAACATCAGCTACGACCCTCTTCAACAGCGACACCTTTACGTCTTCGCACGAAGGGATATCTCCTCCGAGCACCTTTAACAAGCCGGCTGCTTGACAATTATGGGAATTGATCCTCGTCTGCGCTTTATGACTAACCATGCCTTGGATAGGTTCCCTCGCCATTTGCTCCCTAGCGACTTATCCTCGACCTCAAACATAACGCTGTTCCACTCGGATTGAGTATACCTGGATAAGCAAGTCCGATCTCTGGTAGGGGAGAATTCGATCAGACATAGTGATAACTATTTCACTGCCTACAGACCCCTGACGAAGCACACCCGGCTACCTTAGAGCTTGACATTTCGTCCCGAGGGCTTTATGGATTTCGATAAGCCGCTGGGAGATAGCTTAAGTTTATGGAATATCTTTAAGGCCTCCGGCTGCGCTTCTCGGTCAAGTGCGGATATATAAAAGCATAAAAACATAGGCAGCATCGGGCAGAATCCAGGGAAGACATACAAAAGACCTCCTCAATCTAACATCAGCCAACCCGCCACTCTTGCACTGAGCCCTTCCTTACCTAAGTCATTAGCTCCAGACAGCCAGATTCGCAAGGATGCAAGTCTGCTTACCCTGATTAAGCACCTCTAATAACGCTGGTCTAGAAGCTACTGCCCCTACAAGTCACACTTCTAAGGGGCAGATGTCTTACCTCGGACGCTGTTACTATCCTCCAGGAGCGTAAGGTTGTCTGCTCGCGGCTGGGCCTATTGGAAGACCCTGTCAGCTAACAATCGATACCTTGCAGCGATTGGTTCCTCCAAGTGGAAGCAAGTTTCCAAAGGACCTGGTGAGCCCGTTGGATGCGATGATACCTGCTTTGTGATCGTCAACCGTGAGCTGCACAGGGGGTCGGAACCTTCTGTCCATAGGGCTTGAACAGACCTTGATCCCCATCTGTCGCAATGTAAAGCAGGAGATGACTTCGCTGTAGGTCGCGCGCGTGACAGAGGTCCATGTTCTGGTTGAGAGAATGATAACTGTGTTCAGTCATACAAAGCATCGAATCGGATGACTTGAGATGTCTGTTCTTACAGCCTTGCACAAAGGGTAACAGACAACAAAGACGCAGAATGCAATTGATCAGCTCAGCAGATACTATCGCGCCGACAGGCTGTCGCTTTTCTAGATGACTCCCACATTGGAACTATTGCCACGGACAGCCAAACTGGCCACCGAGATGAGATGACCATGACTGAAGTCATTTGGCAATCTACTTCGCCAGAACTCAAGGTGTACGTGAGACTCAGGACCGACAATCATATTCCTTGGGACATTCTACGAGAACGAGATTGCCGAGTCGTGATTCTTAAAAATCGTATTGCTGACTGCTACAGATATCGTAGGCAGACGAGAACAGGTGGTTCCGATACATGGGACAGGACGTTTGGTTAGAATGTGGTGAGACTGTTAAAGTCGCTGTTAATTAGAATGAGGGGAATCATGATTGAGAGCTCGATGTCGAGATCTCTCTGTCACGCTGTGGTATCATTACAAGCCCAACGGAAGGGCGACATGGTATTATTGTTCGGGGAGAGGTTCCTCCTGCTGACACATTCAATCTGTTGATCCAACAGTCGGAGGGTTTGTAGAGTCATATTGCCCAACTTTCCTTCTCAATGATATCATATAAATATCTCACCGACCTGTTTTGATATTGGACTTCTTCGCATAACTTTCGACTTAACTAAGCGGGGGCTCGATTAAGCTTCCCGATGTGTTTATGGACCATATTGCTTTTTTATCCCCAAAGCGCTCGTGGTTGGCCACTCAATACCCGATTGCACATGGAGTGAGCCTGATGCGAGTTACTCGTTGCTTGATCAGTGTCCCTCCTGCGATGATTTTATGACACAGGGAATTGGGCTGATTCATTTGCTCCGTGGGCGGGTTCAGACTATGTTTTGAGACGATGGACTGCAGGCATTGGGTAATACTGAGACGATACGAGACTGGCTGTGCAGCCTTATGTTGTGAATCTGCGTGATGAGTTTTCATCAACTGCTCTGCTGTGGCTCTGAAGCTAGCTTTTAGTTGATGCTTCTTGTCGGGCCGCGATCATTCCGTTCTAGCTAGATATCAAGGTCTAGTTGTCAAGCTCATTGTCGGAGGTGGTATCGGCCGCGTGCAGGACGGAAGTGATAGAACAAGAAGAGAACGAGTTGTCGAGTCACGGCAGATCTGCAAGATTCGGTGGCAGAGAGTGTTGCAGAAGTGCCGTAGTTATTTGTCACCCCTGCCATTCATCTGCCCAATCTTATTCAGCTCATCCCCGCCTTCTCCCTTACACTCACACATACTCGCTATAGATGATGCCTACTCCAACTCCAAATATAAAGAGCTAAGGTGCGATGGCGGCAGTCATTTGCCCATTTCCAAACACCTTTGCAGAGAGTGAGTATTGCTGCCACATAGATATCACGGCACTGTTGCTACCAGTTGTTTAAAACCGCTCCGCTGACAGTCTGGACATGGACTCCCGAAGGCGAATTAGCCGGACCAGCGCCCAACGCGTCCTCATCAATAACTTTCAAATGAAACTAAACGCTCCTCCCGGCACTTCAATCACGATATCCAGACGAAAGACCCCCGCCGTCAACACATCCTCCACTCAAGACCCTATTGAGCTATCGAACCATCTTCAGTCGTCACTGAGGTCGCTCGCCGCCGAGACGTCAAATCCGTGCGGTGCACCAAGTGGGTGGTCCCATATATCTCTTTCGACGAGAGGGAAATAAGATCGATCATATTGTTCCGTCCAGTACAGGGGAAATCATTTGTACTTCAAACGCACAGAGATGGAGACATGAAGAACAGGAGACAGATAGGTTGACTGGCTTCCCGCTTTGCTCCAGTCTTTAACAGACATATCTGTGACATTGAACAGGGCTACCCAGCTGCATCAAGAACGTGGAAGGCGACGCGATGGCGGTCCCTTGCATCCGAGTTGAAGTTATGGCAACTTAACGCACAATCAAGGTTAAACGCCAGTGTAATACGCCGAGTGAGAGACATTACGTCGCATTGTTCCGATATCCTTGGTTCCAAGCGACAAAGGCCTACTCCAGCAATCTCTGGTTAGCCTCAACTCCCCTGTAGTACTGCCTAACAACATTTGTATCCCTCAACCCGTTTTCGGAGTCGCTTCCTTCCGGAGACACTATGCAAGCTTCAGATGCAGGCCTTGGGTCAAAGCTCCAGACGTATTGCGACTGCCCACATCTGGAGCCACCGACGACTCGCATATCCTGCGGCCAAACCCATATTGGACAGCGGGAGAGGAAACGCACTCAGGCAGAGGTTTCACTCAGATAAGAGACAGTATATCAACACGACCCTGGACATCATCGCTAAAATCTCGGCCCTTCTCAGATCATCAAGGAAGAGACGAGGCCTTCTCTCGACAATACGCCTGCGAACCAATTTCTCATCAGCTGAGCTCCGGACAGCCTTTCATAAAGTAACAAACCAAATGGCTCTGCGACAAAAGGCGAAGAGAAAGGCCTGCCGTTGCCGCCGCCGATAGACACAGTCTCAGGTTCGATTTATTGCACAGTTCGATTCACCGCCGCACCGTCGGTCTTCAAATCGACGAGTCACGGTAATCATCTCACACACACTGGTAGATCTAAGCTTGACCTCGGACACTGATCCTCGTTCTGCAAAATACTGTGAGCAATCTTACCTTCGAGCCAATTCGTATTGTTCCGGGCCTTTCTATTTCACCGGAAGCTAGTGCCCTGTGGTTGTTGCCCAGATGATCTTGTTGTCGGATCTCTTCCAAGAGACGCAGAGAGGTCTTCGGTACCAAATACGGGAAGAGGACAGTCATTCTCGGCATAAATCGTCCCGCTCTGTCGATAATTGCTTTATGGCATTTCCAGGAAGAATTTCTTGTTTCGAGTGTTAAGTACGAATTCTCCCCCGACGCAACTTCAGAATCATCCTTTGGCGGCAACAAACGAGGGCGAGTCAACACATGTGCATATTCCCTTGATCATCAGTTCTCATCTTTAAGCCCGCCTTGGCTACAGACTCCAATCAAACTTCACAACGATAAGTCCATACTTTGATACTTACACATTAGCCTATGATATACCTTTACCACCCCATACGTGACTGATAGATGCTATGTCTCTGGACCTTCTATCCAGTCTGAATGGCTTTGGTCGAGACCAGGGATGGTCGGAGGTAAGGATCGTAGGTTACGAGCTATAACTTGATGCATCTGTAGTTTGCGGCAGACTGGTATTGAGATGAGGGGTCTGTGTCTGGAATTTCAATCGCTTTCGCCTTGGGATAAATGTTGAACATTTCTTGTGACCTCCTGGTCTTCTTTCTCAGCTTGTACGTGATCTTCACTGGCGGATTATATCCTCGTCCGCGTGATCGCATTGGGCCATTTCTAGTGAGAGATAGGCATCCACTGGATAGTCTCTTCTATTGACCTTTGGGAGAGAAGCTTCCGGACTTAACGTTTGACTGTCGAGATAGGCCTTACAGCTGGCGCGTTAGCATGGAATCCCAACTCTATTCTCAATCAAATCAACTCATCGAATACTTTGTTCAGCGTAATATACTGGTCTCGGCAATCCAGTATCCTCTAATCGGTATTACGGATCTTATCTCGACCCCAGCCTTCCCTGTCTCTTTAGCTTGTTAATACCAACTCTCCAGCCTATGATACCCGGCGTCGAATATCGCCATCGGTCTCTGCTCACAACGTGATATCAGCATGGGTTATTACTACCTACAATCCATCATAAGAACCACGGAAGTTACCAGGTACAATATATATCCGCCATAAGGTCACTAAAGACATAATACGCTACGATCACAACTGCAAGAGGAAATGGTTGCCGCACCGGCCATGCCCTCACCGATCTACCAGCGCATAAAGACATACGACCGAACCCGACACAGGACTAGGCCACGGCGATGTCATTAGTATCGGAGGGCAGGCATCCATTGCGCCGAACATAAGTGTATTTCTATCTACCTGAGGACTAAGGCACCACCGTTTCTATCACTCATTGCGCACCGGACTCGATATCGTAGGGACGATGAGTTGGCAAATGCGAGAAAGCAGGCGATGTGTAGAATTGGATTGAGAGAGGAAAGAGAAATCCGCAAGATAGGGAAGTGCGGAACCAGTCCAGAGGAAAGAGAAGGGAGGAGAGTCTTACAATATAATAAGACAATGAGTATTGTTTTACTGGGACTCGAGCGTGGTGTTTGGACACGTTCTTAGGACTCGCTAATGTCTCGAAGTACGGCGACGGAGTGGAACATATCTCCGCTTGCACTTCAGATACACGATTTGGGGATGTGGATATGGTTGAAGTTGGAAGACTTGAGCTGGGGAAGTATCGAGGTAATTCGATCGTGATCTGCGCGGAGGGTTAGTCCGGCTGCTCTATAATATCTGAGTTATGACTCTTGGAGGATGTTAGTAGTAGGTTGACTTGAAACAATGGATAGACTGACCTCGGAAATTATTGAAATAGGCCTTTAATGTGAAGGGAACCGATGGTGAAGATGTCTCGTCTTGCCTCGAGTGTTATCTGATGAGGCGGTGACTGATGTACCTTCTCTTGGCAGTGGAACGATTGTGTTAGGTTGTGGGTATGGGTGGCATTTGGCTGCCATGATTGGTATCTTCCAGTGTACCTCTATCTCCCACTCTACGGTATATCGATCGACCGGAAACGCCTGGCGATAAGACTGCATTAGTCTTCAAGAACGGAGAATATCCGCGAAAGGTGGCACAGTAGGTATGAAGGTTCAATCTTCCATCACATATCTCATCTCCATTTCCATTCCTCTTGCCTCCTCTTTCTCGGATCAATGTCTCGGACCGGCGGTTCCCATCTTCAGAGGCATGTTCTGGTATCTATATTGGAGATTGGTGTCCTCCTGGAAAGCAAGCGCTTGACGAGTGTGCTGTGAATGAGAGGGCAAAGCTCAGGTATGCAACCCAGTGAATACATAAATAGTAGACCGGCTGCGAAGTGAGGTTCTCCTCAGCGAAGAAGCATTGGCCATCTTACCAGTCGCGGACACAATAACTACTTAAGGTCAGGTCACTGAGCCGTGGCATCGTGGAGGGTTAGCAGTTATCGCCGTCGGCGGTTCAGTGGTCTTTCCAGACAAGACAGGACTCCTCCACGCCTGAGTAAAGATAGAGCGAGAAGGCCATAGCTGCATAGCCTCTAGCATTAAGCTGAACTTGGTGTAGCAGTGCGCACTCGATAAACGTGTCGTTTGGGCTATATACTGCGCTTGACGTGATATGCGATATACTTCCGCGACGTCTGTTTCGGGGATAAGCAGATGAGCTTCGCAAGCGGAAATATTTCGGCTTAGTATACCGCTTGATCTAATGTGAGCTAGTCGACTGAAGGGCCTGTTGGGTTGACCGGGCGAGGTATCGGTAGGCGTAGCGAATGATAACCTAGAGACTAACCCTTCGCATTGCGTTTTGATTCATTAAAGCATATTTTATACAGAAAGAAATAACTTCCTGGGTCTTACAGTAAAGCTCCGAATTATTGCAAACCATCATATATAATATAAGCCCCGACCGTAATAAGGCAAATACTAATCTCGGGATTTCGCCCCGGGCGTAAGGATTTATTCATTATTTCGCAATATGAATAGGTCTTCCGGTAGGCTTTATTCGTCAAGATGAATAGTTGATCGCCGGAAATCACCGGTGCTGGCTGACATGGATTAATATAGAGCTGGCATAGATAGGAGGGCGATATGAGAAGAATGAAGCTGGTTTTCTAGCGATGTTTAGTATGGGGTTGAAGGAGGGTGAGGATCCGCCTACTCCCTTACACTGGTACGAGTTGTATTTAGTTTATGCTGTGCTGCTATGGTGGTATAGAGAGAAGATGATGGATGTAGGGTGGGGTAGATTGAATAATTACTTTAAATGGATATTAGGTGTGCTAATGTTTTATATATTTGATGGGCTTGAATATCCACGGTTGAGATTTACCAACTTAATACGCCGACTATATTTCTGGCCAGATTTAGTTATTTTATTCATGATTTATAAGAAGGCCATATTAGCAAATATGGCCGCTGAGACCATGGTTCCTAAAATATAAAACAGTTAACCATGATTAAGAGACCAACCGGATCTGAAAGTATGTGGTGATATCACGATAAATGTCTCCTCGAGGACTACGGGAGAATATCTCCTGGAATACTGCCTTCGATCAGCAGATTCGGATAGATGAGAACTTACTCTCAACCCTCGACCAAACTGATCAGAATGGACCTGCACGTAACTTCAACGCCGTCATACCCAATTCAAGTTGGCCAATTCATCGCTACAGAACAGATTGAGCTCAGTCCGACAAGTCGTTGCCCAGTGCCGCTTTCATAGACGACGGAATCCAGTCCGATAACAATCCAGACCGGAAGGACTTGATTTCTCGTATTATATATGCAAAGGTGTCCTCTTTCTTAACAAAGGTGGTTTTTGAGAGATTGATGCTGGCACAAATCTGGCATATGGTCTTTCGCATATTGGGTACAAGTCAAAAAGCCTGGGAAGTGAGGAAGTATATACTGTGCTCCTCGTGCTCTCGTTATTAATAACCTTTGGTAGTTGGCTGTGACTTTGAGGGGTGTGTTGGGACCGTTAAAGCTGAGAAAATACTTATGATGATGGATTTTGCAATACAGCAGACCTCTTTGAGTTTGAAAGGGGATGGTCATATGAGTGAGTGTTATGAAAAATGTGAAATCAGTCATCTTGCTAAACTTGGGTAACTAGTTGTTGTTCTATGTACACCGAAACAACGAGAGAGGCCACGAGTTGACGGTAGCCCTTGGCAAGATGCCAAGTCTTTATCACCACTGCACAGTCGATGGCTGTGTGCGTATCGTAACATGATGGCGATCTTGAAGGAATTCAATCCTCTCGGATTTACCCTGGGCTAAAGTCAAATGGGCAAACGGGACAGCGCATGGTCAAAAGAGCGATACCCAGTCCCTGCGTAAGCTCTGTACAGGTAGTAAGTCGAACTTATTGACACTCTCTTGACAAGTCAGGTGAAACAAAATGGTCTCAACTATCAAGATCATTGGCCTAGGATATATCCGTACCAAGGGCTGGTAGATCAGTATCACTGTGTCGGTATGGCTCAGAGAACATGGTGACAAGCCAACGGCCTGGCAAAGGTCATGTGGACGTGGCATAGCCTCCATCTCATAGACTTCTATATGCTGATCTTATAATGTGTCCATCGCGGCCCGTCTTGGTATACTTGTACAATCTGGATCGACAATAGCCAATTTTAATGAGTCTTGTGTTGGGGAGCTTAGAGTTTATGGTTTTGCAGAGCCACTACCATCTCTATGAGTTATAACGAGACATGAGCTTGACTTTGGACTCGCTGTACTAATAGTGACAAGCGTTATCACATACGCCCCTTATCTCCTCTCGTCTCCTATCCGAGGTCGTTGACAGGTTGAGGACCGTCAGAAATAGAATCATAACTGGGTCATATCTTATAGGTATCATAGAGTGAATGGCTCTCTGATATCGTTACATCATACCTGATCCATCGCCAAATCCAGGTCTGCAAGACCACTGACACTTCATTCGTGCTGAGAGGTCCATACAGACATATCACACTTACCCACGAAGCCGAAGGTTAAGTACAGTCACAATGAACCTCAATTGACAGGTTTGAGAGCCCAGATACCAAGAGGTAGATAGCAGCCCGGTCTTTCGTCGCCGTGGTTGCATTGAACTGGACGACGGATCTGACTAAACGGTCAGGACCGAGGATATGAGATAATGACTTCGGACATGCGACATCATATGAGTCTTCAATCAGCCAAATGCGCTAAACCATTGATTAGACTAACAATTAGTGTCTAATCAAAAAAACCTTATCCACGGCGCTAAAAGCCAGCAGTATGTCTTGGAAAGTGTGGATACACTACACATATCGACACGCAGGGCCGTCGAAAAGATAGAATCTACGTAGATTGACCATGTCAATTGATAATAGAATAGACGTCTAAAGGTAGGTATACTATGGTAATTACAGCGTAGACAAACTTTCGTCGCGATGACTTTGAGAAACGAGAAGCAACCAACCGGCAGCAATACAAAAGCGATGAAGGGTTTCCAGTTGGTTCATCATTGGCAAGGTGTCGCAAAGACCGCTAGGCCACTAATCCTCAAAGCAAAAGCCCTTGTTTTAGAGATAACAGGGACTAGGGCTTATATTCTGGTTACAACATAGGGATATTATTTCTCACTTTTGGCCGCATCTCTGCAGCGGTGGTTGTGGCAAATATATTTAACGTTAGTTCTCTTTTATAATAGTCCACCCCTAATGCTGCTTGATACCCTTGACCCTCTAGGCTGTATCACTAATCCTCTTCGGATGGAACTTCCCGTTCTTCCTGCATAATTATCCTAAGTAATGCCAACCTTCATTAAGCGAGCCATATAAGTATATGGTTAGGTCAAGATCTAAAAGCCTTGCTACAAATAGCGAAAGTATCGGAGACTTTCTGGCAGTTCTCGATCAAGGAGAAATATTGGTGGCTAAGGTTGGAGCTTGGAAATGCGGAAATGCTTTGGCAATTGATACCGCGGCTTGTAGGTATCTTGAGATTGCATTGATTCCCTATGAGAGACCGCGAGTATGTTATTATAGACCTGGAGAACAGATAAAGTAGTTAGTTAAATTTTACTTGGCGTATCTTGTGAGAAATGGCCTTTGCCTGAGTGGCACTGGTCGATGGAATGTCAGGTTCTTTCTTTCCAGTGATCATCCGTGAAGTAGCATCTCCACTGTCATTTGACTTTTATTACTTTCGAGAGTGATAGAGGCTTCCTTTCCAATAGTGATGATGGAGATCTGGTGGGATGAAGCTGTAGGCGTAGTGATGGGATTGTTAGCGCTGACAGTGGAAGAGTTAGAGTGTCTGCTGTTTTATGAGATCTGGACTGATGGTAAATAGAGTAAACCAAAGGTTTAGCTTCGTAAGATTGTCTGACCTTAGAGTCGTGATAGTTATGAAGTTTATTAGAAAGCTCACCGAGGTATCATCTCATTTATGGAAATGATTATTTTATAGTGAACTATATTTGTGTCATAGGCTATCAACATTCTACCCCAACTTTAGAGATTCGGCAATAAAAGTCATTACATTAAATGATGCTATCCAAGCTACCCTGTTACTCGCGATTAGATCTTTTCACAATAGCTAAAGTCCTCAAGCCGAATGGAGAAGTGGCTCATCGCACCACATACTCCTCGGTAAGACTGGAGACCGTGGTTTGGATTCTTAAGAACGTTAGCGGACCTTTCGAGAAGAATCCAACATTTCCAGAGTCCCAGACGATCTCCAACAGTACAAACACCGATCCTGAGTATTCTTGTAAGCTTGGCCTGTATAGTATCTCTCAAGATGCTCTATTGTAATGGCGAGTTCACAGCTGCATATTCGTGTTCACCCCCAGGGAACGGTCTAGTCTATATTATACTGCGTTTCCGGGCATCGAGGACTCACTGGCCGGCAATATAGGGCTGACCGGCGGACTACCTATCATTGGAAGGGCGGGGCACTCGGACAGCGAAGATCCTGCCTACGCCCACAACGACGATGAAGAAGACGATGCGTTAGCCTAGCTTCCTTCCCGTCGGTCTCCTTCTCAAGCAACCACAAAGCACAACCCAGCTATCGGTTGACCTTTCAGACAGGCGCCTAACTAGCCAAGAGCACCTACTATTATCATTCTATTCTTCCCGCAGCTCAACTCATAGACCACGCAGTCCTTGCACTTCACCAAAGGTCTATTTAGTTCAGAAAACCGTAAGTCTTGCTTGCTTTGCTAGATCGAGGTCCTATTGCTGGGTGCAGAGGGGTGGGTTAGTAAGAGAGCCTTTATAGAACTTCGAAAGGTATCAATATTGCGATTGGCTCTCAGTGGTGGGCGAACAAACGGGGCCATATAAGGCTTCGGCGAGTGCGTTAATAGCTGAGCTCAACATATTTGAAGGGAAAAGAAGAGGTATAAGGGAGTAAGGAACAAGACGGATAACTACATAGGTAGTCAATAGATCAGCATGTTGGTATTCGATAGTTATTGTTTAACGGCTATGCAGGCACCTGCGTTCTAGAAGGTGATGATGGCCGATTGTTGCTTACTGGAAGGTTGGTTAAGATTACCCCGGGTGTTAGCTAGCTCTATAGATTTGAGCTTGACGGTGTTTTAATTGGAAGCTGGTAGGTAAGTTCGTGGAGCGTATTCCTGTAAGCTATTGGCTGACGGTTTAAGGCTGGCTTAGTTCCTATACAACTCGCGTAGACTATTGACCGACTCCTGCTTTCCTTTCGCTGTGACTTCAATTGACGCACTGGACTTGACCTAGAAGCATTGTGTTTTACTGCCGTGAGTGCAATTCGAGATAATCTCGAATGATGCCAGACGGGATATGTAGTGTATAATTCGAAATAATTGGTCTGGTAATAAGTGATAGATAAATTCACTTGGTGTATCTTATAAAGGGCCAATTGACAACACTATAAAAGCTTGATTTCTTCCTATTAAAACTCTATTGGATGCTCACTTTAATACTGAGGCAGTATCTGTAAGGCTTGAGACTATATGTAGCTCTTCTCTAAACCTTGATCCGATATGTATATCCACCGATAAATCCCAGAAGGAATACCCGCCAGGGCTTTCAGTCAGAGGACATAAAGCGCCCGGATTGCGAGTGCCGATATACCCTCCAGCCTCTAGACACGCTTGCTTAGCATAAACACTCACAGCTTAATAATTAGACATACAGCTTCAAATATACATACTACGCAATTATACTAATCCTCAAATCTTCAGCTCTTCCTAAAGAGCATTACCATTATTATTCTGGTCCTTGAAGATGCTATTAGAAGTTCACCGGTCTGGGCACTCGTGCCTTTAAGAAGACCGATACCCAGATCCAGTTTATAGATATACAAAGAAAGAGGACGAGGATCAGGTAAGCTAACACCCGTTATTATATCCATAGATATTTGCTATTGGTACACAGACCACTTATAATTCTCTCTGAGCAGGCAGTCCACCTCTGGTTATGTTGATGTCGTTATAAGTAATACCAGTGGTAGAGTAGACAAGTTCCAAATGACCCGGCTTAAACGCCAATAGCCTACCTGTAATGCGACTTAGATTTAACCCTAACTGGCAGGGGAGAATCGGTCGAGATGACAGGGGTAACCTACATCTCTCCACGCCGCACGAGCCCAGCGTTACCATCCAGATCAGCCTAAGCTTCATTCTTAGCCTCAATAGTAATATCATATTAAGCCCAGAGAGCTTCGCAGTTATATCGGGTTTTACCAGCTACTTTGTTGTTGGATACAAAGAAACCTAAGAAGGCCAAGAAGGCCAAGAAGGACAAGGGCGGCAATAGAGTATCAAAAGGTATACTTCGCCGCGTCTCCAATTTTGTAAATACCAGTAACAACAGATAATTCTTACTGGCAAGCGACTGGTTTTGTTCGGCGCCTCGAGAATTGCTTTGCCTTTACCACAGGCGGAGATGGCTCCAGAATGAAGCAGTGGGACAATTCGAGGGAACTCGAGTTAAGTCTGGTTCTACCGAAGGACGTCAGCTAGGTGCTAAGAGCTCCTCGGTATCAAAGACACGGCGATTGAGGATGCAATATTGCTCTCCTTCAGTCCGACTAACAATTCCTCAGCCTCACAACTTCAAGACAAATTCATAGTGATGCTAGAAATACATAACGTCACTTCTTAATAATCGCATTAATCCAAGCTTTGCAACGCAGGCGAGGGGTATAATTATATTCTATACGAATCGCAATACTCATTTCCCTAAGACGATAAACCCATCAATTTATACCGCTACTGCGACATACATCGCAAGTACCGACAGGTTTAGACCGCTTTACTGGCCTTGAAAATCAAGAGCTACTCAGAGTGAATCGGGAACTATGTCGGTTCGTCAAGCCAATCCGAATCAGCACATTGCCAAAGACTCAACTACTCGATCTCACTGTCCGCAAAGATACCACCCATAAGAAATAGAAAACTTCCTAGGAATCAGCGAGACTAGGATCTGTCTGTTTATCGAGTACTTGTGTGGACGCGGACTCCCAAATATCACGCCACGAGTCAAAGAACTGGATAAACCGATAAGCTAAGGTTATGATAAATGGAGTTTGTTCTGGCATGAGCCCAATGCCGTGACTTTAGATAATTGTACTGATGGATAATAATCGTATCTGCTGATATGTCGTGATAATAGCGGTTAAAGGCGGTAGAAGGATTGGATATAATAGGGCACTTATATGTATAATAAACTAGAAATATATTAAGGGTAGTTTCCCTTGGTCTCTCCTCTTGAGACTGACTTCTTATTGGATAGGTAAGCTTTCTTCGTCCATACGAATCGTTAATGGCTAGCAGTATAAGACCTTTATTAAATAACCGCGGATGGAGTTAGCCGTGGGAGATCTCGTTATATTATTGTGGCGAAACCAGTAATGCTGGAGGTAATTAGATATCGCTTGTGGATATAGGCGAGAGGTTGTTATCTACATAAAAGGTTCTTATATCCAATATAGCATGATTATTAAGAATACCCCAAGTCA
Organism: Fusarium nurragi; assembly: GCA_012977755.1. NCBI lineage: Eukaryota > Fungi > Ascomycota > Sordariomycetes > Hypocreales > Nectriaceae > Fusarium > Fusarium nurragi. Next base: position 14,029 of record JAALXI010000220.1, on the reverse strand, counting down.
TCAGCTTTTTTATAACATCATAAAAATAAAAGCTCACATGACCCTACCCTGGAATTCTGGAGGTGCGTTGTCAATAATATCATGTCCGTTTTTATCACAGCCACTACACCAAGTCGGTACTAGTTTGCTGTTAATTCCGCGTCATGCATGCCTCTTTGCCAACGACAAATTGAACGGCGGTGCAAAGCAATTCTCAGCTTTAACTCACGTAAATACCATCAACTTAGCGACAGTAATCCCCAAGCAAAAATGTCTTTCTACCTCTTTTTCTCATTTAAAACCCAACCAAGCGAATCATAATGAATGTATTATGCAGATCGTGAGCCCCGACCACCGATAGCGACGGCAGCTGGAAAGAGAGACTATGTCATATTTACTAATTAGTTTACTCCCGGATTTCGCACCGAGTCCATCTTCAGTCGGGCCATATATTAAGAAGCGGAATATCACTACTGTTTTCTCAGTCCGCAATACCAGTTTGTCTATTCGAACTTCCGCATCGAAGACCTTGCTGACTAAAAGTGATGCAGTGTTCTCCATCCGCGTTGCCAGCCGATAACTGTTCCATGAATCCCCATTACGCTGCCCGATGGCTAATCTCATATCTGCTTCAGCGATAAAAGGTACTAAAGAATGGGAGTGCCATGATGGAAACGTAACTCGAGCCTTGCCACGTCTTCTCACTAGGCCATGGATATCACCAGTGCTTGGTCTACCATTAAGCGGACCCATGACTTGGCTTGACCTAGTCTATCTCAACCAAACCAGTGAAGGTCATACCTCGGCACATGTTCCTATTTCCTCTGTGTTATCTGCTTCTACGGTAACTGGGGCCCTCGGCGATAACGTCAATACATGCTGACCGTTGATTACCATTCTAGTATCCCACCGGATCTCACGAAGGGAGCACGTCAGCTTTATAAGAGCAGCTCCTTCTTTCTATGAAGTTCGCCTTCTTATTCAGATAATCAGTCGAGCTCATCCAAGACCTAAATCAACGCCCGCAACTCCAGCAAGCCCAACGCATTGAGGAACAAATTTCACAATCTCGACACCCTTCACCTCGACCCCCCCAAGTTCTTACCCGCGAGTAGTTACCCCGTCCGCAGCCTGAAAGACCAAGCAAAAGGCTATTCTCACGATACCACGAGGGGCCATCTCAAGGATCAATCGAACAGCCTGCAAGTGCAATAGCGGCAGCCGGAACAGCAGTTCAAATGACAGCCCAAGCGAGCTTCTGATCCGACTCCTGAAAGATCGTTCCTATGTCTCATATGATCATATACTTCACTACTGACTATATCGCCTAGAGCCCAGCGATCCAGGATGGATTTAAGCACGACCTGGAGTGAAGAGGGACCCAAGCCGCGCGTGACCTGAGGAGTTATACTCCCAGTTGCGCGACACGGGCATCGCGAATATAGCCTAAATTCCAGATGAATCAACTTTCCAATACCACCCCGTCAAGTCTGGTATCTTTCCGATGGTGCTTTATTATTCAGTCGGATCCGGAAGACCAATAGGACAACACGACAAGACCGACCATTCGGCATAACCACGGAAAGTTACATGAAAGCAGATATTTGGTAGCGACGCCTGTCAAGATGGGCAGCCGATATGAGAGCCCAAAGAGAAGAGAGATCAAGGTTGGCGCGCTGATAGAATCAAGGCGTCGGTGAGATATCAGCGATCGTGGCCGTTTCTGGCTTGAATCCCTTTTCAACGTCAGTCCAAGTATTGTTACTGCACCGTGGTAGGCCATGTCTCTTGGTTACAGGCCAAGCTCGAGTCGTCGCAGTAGCCCAGCGATGAATGCTGGGAATTACATGAAACACGACTATAGATCACGGCTGCCACTCCTCTGTTATTGAGACGCGTCTCTCATTAACCTCTGTGCTTAGAGGTTTTTCGAGGAAGACCGCTATGGTGGTACTATATCCCACCATACACGACTTTACGTTTGCTGGTTGTGTCTACGATAGGTCAGAACAAGCAGTAAGCCGCCTACGCAACAAGACGAGACTGAACCACAACACCAACACATATCAAACATAAGGAGCCAATCCCGCGGTGGTCGGTAGAAAAGAGTGTGTCAATTCCCGTCCAAGTACCCATAAGCATTGAGATACCAGCCACCACAGCTCAATGCACCACCTCCTCAGCTGACAGCACAGTATACGAGCCCACAGTGACTACGCTAACATCCGCAGGACACCATCTCTCTCCGCCTCTAAGAAAGTACCTCCAAGCGCGCGGACACCTTCATCTCTACATACAAGGGGCCGGGAGATTCAGTATCGCATTAGTGAGCGTGCGGGTCGAGTTGTCAGGCGGTGGCTGGGGAGATGCTGGATGTACCTGCTGGGGGCTCATGGTCTTTGGCCATGTATCTCGTAGAGGTCAGGTATGTATCCGTACTCCGTCGCAGGGGGTAGGAGCTGCATGCGCTAATATTCATTTGGCTGAGACACGGCTAAAGCGGGTGAGATTTGAGGTTAGCTGTGGAACGTCAAGGCAAAGTACTTCTTTGCGGCAACTGAAAACCTTGCAGTCAGTTTGTAAAACACACTGAATGTTTCGATTGGCAATAACATTTGATCGCACTGAATGAGCGTTGATGAATCCATCGGCCTGATCAAGACTTGCGTGAACCGACCAATTCCCACACAACGAGGCAATTTACCAGAAAAAGCAAACATTCCCCCTCCATCCATATCTTTTAATATCTCTGACACGCTTGGCTGATTGAGCGCGTCGCGTTCTGAGACGTGGCTGCATATTGTTTGCTTTTTCGACACACTTCATTTCCTCAATACGAGCTGCGGGCTGCCGCACCTGACCTAATCGAGATTTGAGTATCTCGCGAGAGGGAAGTCTAGGCAGGAGTTGTTTTATCGCAGACGAGAATGTTTTAGACTGCATGCAATTGCCTGGCTAGCCTGGTTTGTATGTACCCTTGTTTTATACAGAGAACTCCGTAAAATGGATATAATTGGGCGTTAGTATTAGTGCTATTGCTCTCCATTCGAAGCGCGATAGCTTGGTGAAGCGATGATGGTGAACAGTTCTGATTGATGGTCAATACCAGATATAGGGTATAGGTATTGCATAATACACCATTCATCCCTAGTCATCGAACCCCCTCAATAATTCACGGACTTAACTGCAGCATTACTGAAATATATAAGGCCAGTCCAATTATCCGGCAGCTACTGGCACCTATGATGTTTGTAATACGGAGCCCATCCTCACCGCCAATCCCAGACTTTAATACTTTCCACACAAGCCAAGGCTGTAACTCTTACTTCTTATAAAAATCTCTTCCTTAGCCTAAAGATGTCAGTCTGGCTTTCATACCCATGAAGTTGTTATGTACTTGGGTATGCCGCCTATAACCTCTAGCACTTATAACTTGTAATCTTTGGCGCAATTCCAGGATTCTTCTCTTGTACTCTTATCCCCTAAGCTCTATTTTACCCTGTACTTCGGAGTCTATTTGCTTTTCCAAGCTATAATGGTGCTCCAGTTTCAAAGTGAAATGATTGAGCAAATGAGTGACGGTGATCACGGTCGTTTGCGCGTCTTTATGGATGGTTCCCTGTCCTCGAGTTGCGATATCTTCTAGTGGTGACCGCCGCGACAGGCTCTCCTCCGAGTTCTAATCCTGCGGAGAGTCGAGCTTCACGCCCGGATACAGCTTTGTTTGGCCGCGCACGCCAAGCTCAAAAGTCCCATATCTCTAAGGTGTCGAGGCCTGGTTGTGTATTGTTGTTTCACTGTAAACTACCACGACAGCCTAGGTTCTCCTCTCGGGGCAAACTCGTCGGCATTTTGGCAACTTACCATCTGCATCACTTCCTTCCTCGCTTGGATTCTTCAACCTCTTCCGTCCTTGCCATGTGGCTACTCCATCGTGTATCGGCTTCTGCTTATCTTCACAAGTTGTCGTGGAATCACTTGACCCCTCACCGCCGCTCTCCAGCGCAGGAGTCATCAGCTCGACTGGCAACGGTGGATTGCAGAGAGCGCCAGCTTAACAACTGTTGAGAAGGAGTGGCAATCCAGACTGGCTTCCCGAGCTTCCCGTCGACCATTCCATCATCGCACGTCGAAACTCGAGAATTAGGGCTCTCTCAAATCACCCGCTCGGTGTGACCATCGGCATCAACTCAATCCGATCTGGTAGCGCAATGGATTAATGAATCGCTTTCACCAATAGAGAAGGAGTTTAAATAACGCAGCCACGGTAGGCCTAAACTCTGCATTCCGCAAGTGTTAATGTCGTGGATATTCCCATGTTGCTGACAGGAACAGCCACGAGCTTCCCAACGAGAGTCAATCGAAAACCCAATCGAGCAACTTCTCCAATCCTTCCGATAAATCGGCACGGCGACGACTACTGAGAGCTTATATCTGACATTGAACTCCAAGACACCTCGAGCCGAACCGTTTTCGCCCGTCGACAGAGACAGACCAATATGATCCCTGAGTCTGAGCTGAATGGTCTGCAGGGACCGCAACCAACGGGTTTACAAGACTGCGACAAGACTTGGATGCCTAGAGTGCTACAGGATCGTATCGGAGGATGGGAGTCTCGGTATGGCGCTTTTGCTTTTCTGAAGATGGCTTGGTCTGTAAGGTCGTAAGCGCAAGGTACCTGATCTCGAGATCTAGGATGGCGAGTGAGAGTATGAAGCTTGCAGAAGGAGCCTTACATTCCTCGATCTAACGACACCGAGGTCGAAGTTACTCACTAACGAAATTGCGGAGAGATGGTCGGTCGTTAACAACGCTATACCCAAACAAGAGGAATGTCGGATGGAAAACGACAGGAATTATAATATAACTGGATTCCAAGGAGGCGCAATTAAACTACCTGATATAGCGCAGGCTGCTAGAAGTTAGGTGAGGCCAGGGACGAAGGTCCCCGGGAGTAACTGTTAGGAACGGAGGAGCCAGCTCCCAATAGCGAGAAAGGAAACGCGAGCAAGAACCAAGGCTACTGGGGGGACAAATTCGGGGCGATGGAATGGAGTTTAAGCAGGTCAACAAGGGCAATAGAGGCGAGTTAGCCGATTAGCATTAGCTATAGAGTGAATCGGAGTCAGGGGTAAAAGAGATTAAGTGGGAACTACGTGGCTGAAGAGAATACAGCGTCTGGTTGCAACTGATGAGAGCATAGAAATGAGATCGGTAGACTCTAAACAGTTTTCCTCTACCAAGCCAAGCCATACCTTCCCCATTAACCAACAGGGAGGCTTGAAATGACGCAAATATCGAAGTAGGTCTTACATCGGGTCTCTTTAGATTATTTATACCACGCCAGAGTTTACGGCGTCACACCAGATCAGCACGGAACCAGTGACTGGGCTGCACAGGGAAACGAGTTCGATACGGGAACATCTTCATCCTGCTCCAAGGCGATGCTGCTTGATACCAGCTGTTATCGTCATTTCCGACAAGCAGACGGATACGCGACATAGCACAGGCTGCTGTTAGAGTCGATCTTGAGCCTATAGTGGAACTCGATCTCAAGTGTGAGTATGTTGAGATGTTCTCGTAGAATTTGGAGGGCATCGGGAAGATACCGTTCTCGGGCACCATAAATACGGTCTTGATTGAGGAGTTTTTAATGTTGACTAGGTCCTCGTAGTTAGACATATAACTTGCGCGCTGATGTTATTGGTGTCGGTTGTGCCTGTTGCCAAGCTCGCGGACTCGTCCATGACGATCGTCAACGAGGCCGGCTGTTCCTAGGAGATTGAGGTGTGGAACGCATTGAGGTCATCGCCGGCGAGGCCTTCGCGACCGACATCGTGTCCAGGGCCACCATGTCCACTGCAGTCGGTCTTGTCGTCAACCACGAGCGAGATGACCGGCCCATCAGCCGTGGTCGAGGACCAGTCCAGCCCGAGCTGCAAGGCCATGTCGGCCAAGGGCCCGTACCAGGAAGTCCACGTTCTGGCAGGAAGAAGAACAAACGCGACGACCATCCTCTGTATCCGTGCTCCATTAGGTCCATCTCGATCAAGGTGGTGATCTCGCGCGCTTTTGTTGCTTTCGTGGGGACGAGTAGTGGAGATGCACGACGACGCAATGAGGTCTTGAGGGCATCCGTTGCTGTTGGACTCGGGCGGCTAAGCCCAGGTGATCGAGATCATGAGGCGATGTCGTTGGCTATTTCGTCCAGGTCTGCCGTGGTCTAGAGCACCTTCGAATATGTTGTCGACTACGTGGTGCCGGTTTGGGCGGTGTTGGTAAAGAACCAAGGGGGAGCTACCTGTCAGCGTAGCTCCGCCCACACCTCGTTCTACCCTCGGCGTACCCGTTTGTGACCGAGTTGCCCGAAGCTGTATTATAAACCCGTCGCCGATAGTGTTGTAGATATTGTCATCCGTTATCAACCCGTCGATCGGATCCATCAAGCATTTCGAGATGTGTCGCTGATGCAGTCGTAGCACGCTCGAGAAGACCACGTGCTGGACTCCAGCCCGCGTAGGTATTGACGAAGCCGAAAGTGGAAGCCCACAATGCGAAAGAGGCGCCGCTACAGACGTACGAGACAGAGTCGCTTGGTGTAGTCTTGGAAGAATGGATGTTGTCAAAGGTTGAGTTGTTGACCGGGCTTGGTCTGGAGATAAGCCAATGTCGGAGGGAACCCGGGACCGATGGGAAGGTGTCAATGACGGTGTGGCTAACATAGAGATAATGGAATGCAGTCGGAATGATGCCGGAATATAATGGTTTTTCTAAGATGTGTGTGGAATTGTAAGGTAGTAGTTTCGTATCTTAACTGATTGACCTCAGTCTATTCACTTGGTTATTAGTACCTAGACATTTCCCCACGTTTTAACTCCTCTGCTGCACTTCTGCTCCCCTTCTTGCATTCCCACCTCTACATTACAAAGCGCTCTTTTCTACCAGCCCCATCGACTTAACATATTAAGTCCGATTTCCTACCGCATGTCCAGTCGCGATGCATCCGACAAAGAGTCGGGATCGGAAGTAAGCATATTTCTGTCCGACATCCTTGAAGAGCTCGGTGCAGGTACGATAAGATTAAGCATAAACTATTTAGCGGTCACTGATAATGGTATTATAGAGTGAACCCCTTTACCCGGTTAAGCCTCAGCTGCTGGTATTCAGGACCATAATAGACTCAGCATGACCACAAGTCTCTTCATCACAGCGCTAACCGATATCGCACTCATAGACTATACGTTCTTTACCACTTTAAGATAATAACCGAAACTCTATTAACATATTGCATCCCAAAGAATTCATCTCCAAGCTTACCGACGCCGAAACCCACCAAGAGTTCGTTTATTGGTCTTGCCTGCCCCTCCGTCAACCTTTGCCGATACTCCCGATAAGGACGAAGAGGCTGCTGATCTATTGGGAAGCTATTGGCCGTCTCTAAGAGATTGCTATGCCTGGTGTGTAGAATGTATCGTAGAGGTTGGAAGGCTATTCTTAGATCGTGGCTTGCGGCTCGTGGTGCCCTCGCGTTTCGCAGAAGCGTCCAAACAGGGATGGCTATCTTCAGCATGGATTGGAGCACACGCCACTCACGAACCATACGTATCATACTCAATCGGCATACTTCATTCTCGAGAGAAAGCAGCCTTTGCTACCCACATGCCTCACAGGGGAGGTTGAGCTCGGATTACATAGACGGAAATGAATGCGGCCTGGAACCGAGACCCGAGCTCAACTTTCCCTTGGTGACTTGGGAAAGGGTAAGTGTTTTTTGTTTGACTTGCCTTCTCCTGACCCCTTCGCTGACGTGCTGCCCCGACCTTTGCAGAAGCGATTCCTTGAGACACAGAATCCCCGTCGACGTGCTATCCAACGGATTACCGATCGGAAGACCTTATGTCCTCACGAAATAGGGCATAACGCTAAGGACCCGGGATGTCAAATCGGAGAGCCGATTGCGACGGCTGCGGTATGGTCCTGAAGAATTATGGAACTGTCTGTTCTTACTCCAAGGGACCAAGGATTCTGCATCTCTGCTCTGCCGCGCTTCTGTGGCCTCACATGGCGAACCTTTTTGCTGTCGCCTTGGTCACAAACCCACTCTCACAGGCTGAGCTGGAGCACAATGAAGGGATAGAGCTGTGGCAGAAGCGACCTGACATTGAGGGGTGTGTATATAGCTGATTGGCTCTATCGATCGCTCAGTCTCTTTACAACGTTATCGCTACTGTCGGGGAGTGTAGCAATTTGCCCTTGTGAGCGTACTTATCATACCACTCGGCTCGAAGGAGCGTGGATATCCTACCAATCTAGCGCCGCCTCCGAGAAAACAGCGCTGATACAAACGGAAGAAGGAGGAACTGCAACAAACAGATCAGAGTCAGCGATGATACCACAGCGTTAAACCATAAGAGTACGTCGCAAAAGCGGCAGGTAGCAGACCAGCTCAGCTTAGGTGTATCTTCAAACGGTAAATAGCATTGCTCACCGGAAAGACCAACCATAGTATACCCTAGTGGCTAATCATCGAGCATAGTAAATCCTCGTCACACACCCTCCAGAACAAAAGCATTTTTCCATAGCTTCTACTCCAGAGGGTATCACGATACCAAGAGCTATATTATCATCGACGGTCCTGTCCGACTACTTCTCCTCCAGCCCTTTTTTATTAATTTGATCCTTATGTCAGATGTTTATTGCAGCGATTAGCTTCGGTCACCATCCGCATTGCAAAGTACCGCAAGATCGCATGGGATAAGAACTTGGGAACGCGATGTCGCATAAGTGATATTGTGTCGCATCTTTAGACCGCCTGGATCTGTTCTACTCCCCTCCTCAGCAGGATCACTGGGCCAAACTTGGAGAGACCATATACGCCTAGCTCAGAGAACATTACTCATTCTTTGGTAGAGTCACGGCTTCCCTATTAACAACACCTGCAAGAGTTGCCATATAACCCAATATTGCTGCAGCTATGCACGTGCGCGTGCTCTTAACCACTTCCAAGACACTTATGATCTCTTATGATGGCACCTTAGTAACCATAACTCATTATTGAGGGGGAAAACATTATCACTTAGATAAACTTTACTACGATAAGGTAAGTTACGTCTTCATTTCTAAAGTTGAATATAGAGCGAAATGCTCCAGTAACAAAGACCCCTTCCAGCATCAGCATCGCCGCCTCACCAACCCGAAGAACCCATTAGTAAAGCATAGACTGTCGGACCTTAGGCAGCACAAATGCCGCTTTTGTACGCTGCATCTTCAAAAGCTCATTCAGGCGGTACTATCAAGTTCCATAGGAGAAGAGGTTAGGTGCCAATGGCGGACCGTGGAGATAGTACACAGACCAAACGCCATCACCGTGGCTAGCGGGATCGTACACAACCAATAACCCCAGCACCTAAAGCCCAGGCGCTTCAAACCAAAATATAGAATAGCAGCGGGTACTTTACGGTTAGCTCGCTCACAACTACGGCTTCGACATTAAGGTTCTCACTAACAGCGGAAAAAGCCAGCTACTCCAATACCGTGGCCGCCCGATGAATCCAAGGTGAAGCTACGGATTCCATACGGCGCCTTCGAGCTGGCTGAACAGCACTCGTTTGAAGACGGCTTTGGATGACAGCCTGGATCAAGACATGAATATCTCTAGACTACGAATCGCACGGTCGATGAGAGCACGCACCTACGCCGTGGTGGCTAGCCAAGAGGAATCCACACCATGCCTATGGTGCCATATCTCATTCAATATAGAATAGCGGTATCCTATGCCATCAAACCATCCCCAACCAATACCAGCCCAACCACGGCAAACTTCACGCAAACAAGGCATTTCCAAGCATAGCTAAGAGCTCTATAGAAGCCCTTCTATTAGCACAAGCATAAAGCGTGGCCAGTCTATAGTATATGGGTAGTATACAGCATTTCAAACTTAATAATAACTTTAGGGACCAATAGCGTAATCGACGATATTACCCTTAAGCCAGTTAATTGATCGAAAACCTATCTTGCCTTACTTATAGACAGGGCTGCGATATCAGTCGGCCTCGTTTATAATTTTATATTTATTCTCTAGGGGCGGTCAGCACCATATGATATGTAGTCTATGCGACGGTTGAGCGTTTAATAACTGCGTGGTTCTAACTTGACCGTATTCTGGGCTCGAGTTTAGTCTTCCTTTATGACATGGTCAAGTTGCGGGTGAGCGACGTGGTTAATACGATTGAGCGACTCACGGCGATGACTCTTCTCGCTCGAGATCTTATCTGCCTCAGCCTTTTGACACTTAGGACCGCCGAAGGAGCCAGACCTAGGACATCCTTATCGTCTGCTGTGTAAGTCGTTCTTTGAATATCCATTGGCCCAAAGTTCTATGATCTAGCGCTTGGAAGGAATGCTCACTTTAACTATCGCTTCTTCGGCAGCGATATATGCCTATGCATTTCTGGTTAGAGGTAAAGGTCGCACAGAGTCAGTGGTATAACTGCTACGCGAATCCAATCAAAGCGGTGGAAACAGATAAGAGATAGACCTTAGAACCGTGTCTGATGGGGTCGAGTTCCCAGAGCAACCTTTGCTTCATGCATCTTACGACAGAGGGTATGCCAACCTTGGGTTGCTCGACCCAATACCTAGGGGATAGACTCGGTGAGCCAAAGGCTTCATTCTAGCGCGAATAGAAAATACATACAGAAGCCTCGCTGGCCAAAGGATACAAGCGACGTCAAGACCTGGTATATTCTTACATGGCTATTAAACACCCAAATGGACATCATCCCATCACAGAAGTACGCACCTCTCGTGTCACTAGGGTTTTAAAGCTCACTTATCAGTTATATAATACTCCGCGGTCGGTATTCAGGCTATAATAGAGTTTTAAGTTAGCATGGAAGAAGCTGGTAGGATTCAGTAAGCCAATAATAGAATATCAAGACACTTAGTCATTATATGGAATGGCCATAGTTAAGATAAGAGCCAAGGCACGGTTTGGCTTCATAACGCTTTTACCCTCCATTCCACCTGGACTCTGACAGAGCGTCGTAAATGGCTGAGCGTACTAGAGGCAAATACTCAATGGCGGAATTTCCTGTGACTATAGTCTACTTACCTAAGTGACAATTATACGACTAAAAGGACCTTTACCAAATGACTTGAAAATGAATTAAGGCTACTTAATGATGATATTAAGTAGGATCTAACTTCTTGCCCTGAACCTTTATCAGTCCCGACGTTCCGAGAGCTGGGCAACGCTATTCACCACTGCTATCCCCCGACATCCGGCCATAGAGGTGATTAGTCTTACTTAATAAGGTCTTAGTTCATCTCGAGCATAATGCCCCTAATGATCTATCTGTCGCTATTACGCCTAACGGTCTCTTATGATAAGACGTTTGCGAGTATCCCCGTTACCATGGCCTAATTCCCTCATTTCTTCTTTTCTACCCTCTTACTCCGCTCCGGTACCTAAGGAACCCCCGTCCAGTGCACATGCTCCATCTCTGACGTCTGCGGCAGGACTAACAGTTAATCAGTACAGATCGCAAAGGCCCGCGCCCCCAAAGGGATTTCCAGCCCAACGATAACCGTCAGGCTGGGTGGACGATGGGTCAATAGTAGCTCAGACTCCAGTCAGCTGGTCGCGGGTTGTTATGTTGGAGCCGCAGATTGAAATCTTGACCGTTTTGATGTACTGAGACTCGCTGGTCTTGGTATAGACCGATGGTCCAGAAGTATAGCGGCGAACGTTACGCGCTTAGCGTGATGGAGAATTGGTAGAATACAGAGGTACCAAGACCATAAGCAAAATCCATAAACTCCACGCTGTCGTTTCGTTCGGGGCCCAACTACCAGATTTTAACCCTCGTCCCAAGCTTCAGATTGATATTGCGAATTTCCATGAGATAGAAGCCGTGCATTTATTAGACGTTTAACGGTGCGAGACTTTCGATACACCTGCGGTATGTATGGGACAGGACTAAAACACCGTCTAACGATAGACTATAGCGTTGTCCACGCGTCGCAGGACATACGCGAACCTGCGAGGCTCGTGAAGGCAATTGCCATAGATATGCTCTTCAGGATCAATAGATGCAGACACAAAGCAACAGTATCAGACCTAGATCCGAGTGTCGCTCGACAGCCATAGCATATTTGTCCTTCCCGGGGCAGAATACCCCGCAGCTGACCCTGGACTGTGATGGCTCAGACCGATACATTTCTATGCCCATGTACCCCCATCGCTCCGTTCCTGGGGGATATACCTTTGGTAAACAGAAGCGATCAAGGCTGTGGTGCTTGGTCACCTGCCGATAAAGAGCTGGAGGTAGGTTGGGACTAGAGTTATTACTGTGACGCTATTAGAATATTGAAGACGGAGGACTACGAAGGTTAATACTCTCATATGGGTTAATATTGTGCGAAGGAAGTATTTGCCTCCGCTGAATATACTAAGGGCATTTGCCTATGTGAGTCCGGGGAGTGGGAAATCGCCATACTCTAATGTTCTGTAACGTGATGGTACCTGCTGTTAATATCTTGCTTAAAGCAGTTCATAGCTCGATGTCTCCGTTGGTTGCTCTCTCATAATAATATAAGGAAGAGTCTAAGGAGACTCACTTGTAGGTATACCACCTCGTCCATGCGTTATAAGAGGAGATCCAGTCGAAAGCAAGACGTAGATGAAGATGAGACCACTATTGAGCCTCCTGCGTTCTATGATGGATTATGAGAAGGAATGAAGTTAACGACGATGCCGAGACCGACTTAACTGACAGTGGCCTGAATAAGGGAAAGCATAGGTAGCTTTAATAGCGGCGTGTATTCTACGACATGCTCTGAGTTATAATAACTCTATATCGCATTATAAGAAATACCCTTCTGATCTCCCTAACTTAAGTTTAGCTATTAATAGATACGAATTAAGCGAGATGCCCCTCAGAGATATTGCTTAAAAAACGGAGAGAATCACGTTTCAATGTAAATGGTCTACCCTATGGCTTAGACCGCTGGGAATAGGGTAGACGTTTATTACTTAAGGCTGATACCAACCACAATAAGTGGCGAGTGGCATGACTATTAAGGTGATTTGTAGAACGCGGTTAATATATAAATCGGCAACTTAAATAGTATGCACATTCACGACGGAGCGTTTTATATAGTGCCTAGCCTCTATAAAATCCACGCAATCTAAATTAATATGGTGGCCAGTTCGACCATTCTCGATATTAATAAGCCCACTTATGATAGTGGACTGGGGTGAGGGCGTTTCTCACGAGACTTTTAGTTACGCTATTAAGCCTAATAAAATATAATAGACGCGAAATATCTTTATTGCAGTGATTGCGCTTTGGCTGAGGTCTATTACATAATGTGCCTGATCCTGCAGGCTTAATAACTTCTGATCTCAGCAAGTGTGGCTCTTTCGTTATTCCTATAAGAAACCTAACCTGCCAGAGTGAGCTCTGGTGTCTCTGGTTGCCCTTAACGCTGAACATCTCATTGTTCTTCTCCACAGCTAGGACAGATGGTAGTCCAAAGCCACATTAGTAGACTGACAAATAATAAGTATAGCTAGCGCATCTCTGAGTGCATACTCTAAACTCTCTTTGCCATGAATGGCCTCTCACTGTTGTTTCCGTCCAAGCCTGCTGATCAAAATAGACCAGCGCTTCCAACAAGTCAGATCTCAAGTCGATTCTCCGGGAATTGATTTGAGGACCTTGAGATTGATTTGAAAGGGGTTAAATTTGAATTGATTTGAACGAATTGAATTGACTTGGAAAGTGGAAATAAGGTTATCGAATAAGATAAGATAAGCCGGGATATCTTTCTTCCGGCTTTAAAGAAGATAGGGTAGGAAAACCCTATAGACCAGGATATCTTGAGGGAATTCTATTATTATCTCAAATCAATTCAAATATTTGAGGTCTGACATACTTGAGAAGGGAGACGCATAGAAGACTTCAGACACCCTTGATTGAAGGAGGGGTCCGGGGTGGGGGGAGGGAGACGCGTGGCTCTCGCACTGCGGCCTTGAACGCGCTCT